>JAAAKE020086268.1:2425-16363 GCA_010014785.2 Anisolabis maritima | reverse complement strand
AATCAGCAAAAGTCAAGCTGTCCCACCAAACACTCCACATTGCCTTCTTACAGTAGACGCCTTTCGGTATTTCTTTGGGTGAAACACCTGGCGTAACGCAAACCTTCTTTCTTTTGACGTTTTTGAAGTGAAGCCAAGATTCATCCCCAGTGACGAGATTCTTTAGAAACGGAGTTTGCTGGTTTCGCTGAAGTAAATCGGTGAAAATTCTGACACGTTCAGCTTTGATGTTGTCAGAGAGTTCGTGGGGGGTCCCATCCAGCCAATTTCCATACTTTTCCTAGCTTTTTGAAACGACGAACGATGGTCGAATAGTCCACATTGAAGTCTTCGGCCAACAATCTCGTTATCAAGCTTTCGTCTTCTTCCACGGCAAAAGTGCCTGGTCGTCGTAATTTGATGGTCGACCTCTTCCTTCTTCATCTGCGAGGTTTGTATCGCACGATTTGAACTTCTTGAACTTCTTTCAACTTTTGGCTTTTTCTGATGGTTCCTTCGCCAAAAAATTCGTTGAGATCGCGAAATGACTGTGCTGCTTTCCAACCTTTCTCGAAGTGATAGAGCATAATATGGCGAATATGGATATGATTTTCGATATGCATTTTCACTAAATGAAAAGAGAGGATTATTTTTTATGAAAAAAAAATTTTTTCAAAATGCCAATTTTTAAGAGAAAAAAAATCTCGAAAAAAAGCCGCAATAATTATGCACCGACCCAATATTTAGGCATATCCTTTATATCGTAGAATACTGCTATGCGCCTTTAAAGGAAAGGAAAAGTTTTTTCATGTGATCAAAGGAATCACTCATCCCCTCTA
The DNA here is from genome assembly GCA_010014785.2 of Anisolabis maritima. Taxonomy (NCBI): domain Eukaryota; kingdom Metazoa; phylum Arthropoda; class Insecta; order Dermaptera; family Anisolabididae; genus Anisolabis; species Anisolabis maritima. The sequence goes on along the minus strand of JAAAKE020086268.1, from coordinate 15,545 downwards.
CCCAAAGACAAAGAAATAAAAAAAAAAAGGTAAAATAAATTTTAAAGAGAAATTGCTCTCTCTAATAGACTTCGTCCCCCCCCCCCCCCTTCCTTGAGTCCTATCCTTACTCTTGAGATTAAATAATAGGGATCTCACAAATTTTAAATTCGCCATTGTTTGGGTTCTCATATTTTAAATGTTATCATAGAATATCTATTTATCTTTGCTTTATAATATAATATTAATATTGAAATCGATTTTTGTATTTAATCGCTTCAATCGAAACTTTAATAGATGGTTAAAGCAGACAATTCTCGATATATATTATTAAAATAAACGCTTTATAAACAAATTGGTATTTCTTGTGAAACGATGATGAGGATGAGTACAATTTACATAAATAAAAGGTGTTCTCTTTAAAATCGACGACAGGTGAAGGTAAAATAACTATTCAATTGTTTTTGCCTTGTTTCTAATTGGATGCCCTTGCCCTTGCCGCGAGCTTCGATTTAAAAGATGATAAATTTCTCAATTTAGTAATTTCCTCTAAAGAAAGGACAAATAAAAAAAAAACGATTTTTCATTTCCCCAATCAATCTTAAAAAATTATATTTTCAAGAAAAAAATAACCAAAACAATAATAACTCCGGCACTCTCTCTTTCTCTTTTAAATAGTTATTAAATGTTAACTGAAGATTTTCATCTTTGTATTGTTCCAGAAGTATTTGTTTACACATATATACAGTACATCGACATCGCAAGATGTTAGTTAAGTTACAACTTCCCGGCTTCCTTCCGCCGTTTTCAGGTTTCCGTTTTGCCCAACCTGAGTCATCAGCTGGAAAATATGACCTCCTTTTCCTGGAAGGGTGTAGGTGAAGATGCCATTTTTGGATGCCGAAAACACTTTTAATGAATCACACATCCCTTATTTATTTTTAACGACCTAAGAGAGATAAAAGTACATAAAGGAATTTTATCTTTCTAAAGAAAAAAAAATTGGTCTTCAAAATATCAATCATAACTAACAGTAGTTCGTTCCTTTTTTGGTTTGCTACCAATTTAGTAAATTGTAGTCTACCTCTAATATTATAGAAATGTTTGTAATTTATAAAATATTCCTTATTTGTATGTTGTAAGCATGATAAAATAAATGTGCATCTTTTCAGTAATTATTAAATTTGTTTTAGTATTTTGGGTTGGGCAATTCTGATATAGTCTTTGAATATAAATCCTTACATTTAAAAAATTACAAAACAAGCTGCTTTTAAATTGGAGTTTAAAAATTTTTATTTTAAAATTTAGGAGAATCTGATGACTAAGCACACTTTTCTTTTACACCAGATTTTTACTTTCTCTTATTTTATAAACATATTTTTTATCGTTAATAATAGTAGGGCTATATCAACATCTGAGAGCTAAATAGTCGTAACTCCAATTTTTTAATGAGTGAATTTTTTAATCTCCAATTTTAGCCCGAAGACAATATAAGAAAAATAATGTATTTTGATTTCAATCTTAAAGGCCAACTACCGCCCTCTCCGCTTATTTACTAGAACAACTTTCATATATAGAGAAAACCACCCAAAACAGATCATAGCTATCGTGAAGTTACTTTATTCCCTATCTCTCACTATTCCTTTATTCATTTCTAAATAGCTATCTACTCTTATATCGATTTCAACTCCATCTTCGCCAGCATTGATTAGATTGGAAAGGGATCTTTCCACTCCTTGCGAAGAGAGCATCATTGAGTTGGAATCCTTCCTTAGGCTCGTTCTAAAAGACAGAGTATCACAGCAACTCCATTTTTTGTTAGTAAATGGACAGATATATAGACTATTTTTTTAAACCCACGGAAACTGAAGAAATTTACCTAGTATGCAGTATGGAAGAAAAGGCGTTTTTCCAGAAGAGAAGAGGGGGTCCATGCAGTCTTGAAGTAGCTCTCTGAATATTAAATTTTATAAAGGAGCATAGTAAGGGTCTGTGTTACCTCTAAAGTAATTCTCTCCCTTCTGAATTCACTCTCTCTTTCGTATGTTGAGAATTGCATAAAAGCCTAAACATGATGAAACTTGTAAGAAAACCAAGAGAGTAATAGTCAATTTTTGTAATTTTGCACTTTGGTATAAATGAGATTTTATTTCAAATAAAGGGAATTTCTAAAAGACATTACTATAGTTGTGATAAAAACAAACTTTCGTCCCGAATAGCACTCGGCACGTAAGTAAAAATTAAAAATCTCGACATCGATTTTTTTTTTGCGATCCCAATATTTTCTCCCTATATATTTCATATATAGGTAAGAGAAAGCAAAAAGAGATAAAATCATTTAATATAACAAATAAAAATAAAAAAATGATTCAATTTTTGAGATAGATTTCAGGCCCCATGAATTGGTCCCTTAGTGGGAGTGAGATTATCTCCCACTTTCCTACTTCAGAAGGAGACATTGGGCAAAGTTTAATAATATTTTGCGGCAAGCCGGACTCAAGCCCGAGTTGTGTTGCAACTTCAGATCCGTAACCTGAAGCTTATCCGATTAGCCACCACCTCACGTCTTGACATTCTGATATGACTAATAGCACACTACATATACATGTTCATGATATTTTTCACATACACATACAGACCATTTTGCGAGAGCCATAATGAATTAATTAATGAAAACAATCCTGTTTGAATTTGGATTGTTACCATATTGGGCTTTCCGGAAATTTTGCCCTATATAAGGGATGTTACGAAGAATTCTCCAAAAATGATATACTTTCTGAAATAAATAGACTACACGCCGGTGTTGAGACGTTCTCTATTCCTTCTTAGTATAGGTGAGGTTGGATAAGAGTTCAAGCGAAATGAAAAGTAGCACATATATGCCTATAAAATTATACCACCGAACAAACTTTTTTATATACAATTTGAAAAAAAAATAGATCCTTTCGCACTAGCCTAGAAAATTCAAATGTTTATACGCATTCGACCTCGAATTTGCGCATGCGCAACCAGTTCGAATGTTCCTAAAAAGTAGACGGTAGGGAGATATGGTGTGTAAGGTGGGATGCCTAACGAAAAGTTAAAGGCGGCAACGTATCGTCTGTGAACAGGGCGAGCTAAGGATTTCTATTACTTGCTTTATTCCAGACTTTTCACAAGATAGGAGTCAGACTGAGCGACGGGCCAATGCGCTCATTTGCCTCTCACTGTAATGCTATAGTTGATACAAAATAATAAGGAAAGAGGATTATTCCTTCTAAATTTTAAGGAAACAATTACAAATAATAAAATCATATAAAATTTTTTTTTCCTAATAATTCGTGCTTATAGGCTTTGGAATTTTTAATATTAGATTTGTGAGTACCCTCATTATCTAGCAAAATAATTTTTCCTTAGCCCTTTCTTTTTGCTCAAATATACTCATGTTCCAATTTTTTGTTTAACATTTTTTTAGCGTTCTATATTTCCTTTGGAGGTTTTTCTTCTTTAAAGAATTTTAATAAAGTTGACGTCTTAGAAAATAAAATTCTTTTCTTAGTGTTTCTTTTTTTTAGTAAATAAGAGATGGATCACAGATTTAGAAAGAAAATGAATGGCTGTTGATTTGCCCTGCCGGCGTAGATCCGCACCTCAACTTTTATATAATCAAAAGTTATGCGAAATGTGAAAGGGTTTCTAAATTACACCAACTTCAGTTTCAGGATCAGATTTAAAGATCTAAGGAATATATAAAAAATATTTGAATATATCTGAATTTTTTGTTTTTAAATTTTCACTTCCTTTGTTTTATTTTGTGTAATTAAAAAATGCATTTTTATTATTTATACTTTTCAAATGTAAAGAGGCATACATTTTTCTTGGTTACATAAGTTTAAACATTTTTTCATTCACTAGTCATAAACAAAATAATGTGAACTCGGGAATTCGAAATATTTTCCAACACTATTTGAGAAATTTTAAATAATTGGGGACTTATTTCGTTGATTTATTATAATTAACAAACTTATAACAATATTTTTCCTAATAATTGATAACGAATTTTTTTCAATAATTCTAAAAAATTATTATTTATTATTATTAGCTAATGTAAAATACAGAGATTGAGATTGAGAATCTTTTCAAATTTAAGATAAGAAAATGATGAAATGTTAATTTATGGAGGAAACATTTTTTTAAAATTATTTTTTTGAATATTTCCTCCTTGATAATAATGGAGATGAACAAATCAGACAGGTAAAATAAAGCGACTAACCTTCTAATCCTGTCTTATCAAATCTCATAGTAAAAATTTATTCAACTCTTAATGAATTTTTCCCTCTGGAGAAAGAAACTAGAAACCTCTCCAGTATAATCATAAGGAAGTAAGAGTAGGTGCTAAATGAGTTTCTCATCAGATACCTGTGCGAGATATTTGTTTGACAGTTTGTACTATTCATTCCAAAAACATTGTCTCCTAACTAGTCGTGAGTGAGGGTAGAGATTTTATTTTGTTTAAAAAATACATTTTTACTTATATTTTTCAAATATGAAGAGGCTTCTTAATTATATAAGTTAATCATTTATATATATAATATTTTTTTACCCCAATAGTAGCGAGTTCGGCTTTTTTTGGTCTATGACATTGAAATTGTAAACTCATTGGCACTTGGTCTACTCAAGTATCATTACGTGTCAGTCGCTGATATATGGTTGAAGAAGAAATGGTAGGGATGGGTTGAAATTTGACCCGAATTTTATCAAATAATTTAAACTCTTCTATATTCAAAAGGAGACATTGAATTTATTTTTAAGTCTTTTTCGGTATGTGTGGCCATTTAGACTCCGTCCTTATTTATTCATGATCATAATACTTTCCCCTTTCTATAATATATAAAATCGCGGGAAAGTAAAAATATGAATTTGAGTTCATATATATATAAGTTGAACAAACATTAATGTTTTTCCTCTTTTATATGAGATGTAGCAAACAAGTATAATCAATTTTCTATAGAGCAAATTTAAAAGAAAATTATGGTGAAGAGACGAATCTTCAAGGATAGAGGTTTACTAGAAAAGTTTCCGAAATATCAGAAATTCATTATCTAATTATTTTGAAGCTTTTTATTATTAAACTCAATAATAAAACCACCAGCAATACTTTGAGGGAAACTGCTGTTTTTCTGCCAAGCTTACATCATATATTCTGTAAATATTTCGAAATGGTTATCTAAAAAAAATCCATTGAAGATGAACGATGTATGCAATTCTTAACAAATTATGAAAATTTTTTTATTTACATTTACGAAGGAAAAATTAAACCCCACCTTATAAGAGTTAAATTAAAATGTTAAACCTTTGTTAACCATGAACTTCATTAAATGTCCTGGAGGTAGTTGTTTGAATAATAAATTAATACTTATATTCATTTGTATAATATCTAAAAACCTATAATGCCAAAGAAAAATAAAATAAAAGTTTAACAGTTAGTTCTAGAGAACTAGATCTAGACCATTAAGGCGGAAATAATTTCAAATTTAATGTTTATTAGATTCCTGTATTTTTATTATTATTTTATTTTCTAAAATAATTGGCATAAAATTTGACCACGGTAAAATACAGTACGAATAATAAATCATACGCATATAAATCACAATTTGTGACAAAATGTTTCGTGAGGTAAATTTTAATTCCATCGTGATTAGGAATCTACCTTCTATTCTTATTATTACTTATTTGCTTGTAATGCTCTGTGGTTTTTCTGTAAGCATTACAGTAATATTCGAGCCAGTTATTCGCATCTGGGTGATTTTAATTATATTTAGCAAGAGCGGAAATTTTTATTTGTCGAGGTATTTAACTTTCCCCATTTATTACATTTAGTAATTATAACAATTTATATTTTAATTTAAAGGACGAGGCTTAGAAAATATAAAACTGTACAGTCAAAAATTCAGAAAAATAATGGGATTCAGCCAAAAAGAATTAAATAAAAAAGTTATTTAATTCATATTAATTGTCGACATTTCGGTTGCAAATAGGATAGATTCTTCGTCAGGACCTATAATAATTTATTTTTATTATATAATGTTAAAGATTTGAATACATAGTTTTAATAATGATATGGATGTATTAATACTTACAATTAAATGTTTAAAGATCTTATTGAAATATACTATAACAATTTAAAAAGCTATAATATATTTTATGACTTTCTTATTCTCATATAATGAAATTAAAAGCTCTAATCTCTAAATATTTTTTTTTTTATTTTAAAATAATAAATCTTAGATATATTTACAAATTAATGCTTTTAATTTCATTATATCCTTAGCAATTAAGTCACAAAAATACATGAATCGCCTGTTTAAAATTAAATATTGCAATATATTTCAAAGCCCAATACACAAGATTTGTATTTTTAACTATTAATTGTAAGTACATCATTATTAAAATTAGAGTATTAGATATTGTAGGGCAGCCTGGTGGATCTTATGTGAAAAATAAATAAAAAATGGATATTGTTTTCAGGCCAAAATTTATTGAGACAAATCTGGCCCCAGAATGTCGACGTTTAGGAGTTAAAAAGACTCCTTCATCATAATTGCTTTTCGATCCCGTTATAATAAATTGCACATTCAAAGGTAAATGAACAGCTAATAAAAAATTAATAGCAGCTCAAATGCCTTTATTTAAATTTAAATTTACAGTTTGACCAAAAAACTATCTCCATTTTTATTCATTTTTCACATTAAAATTATGTATTGCAATCTGTAACATGATATAATTTACTATTATTAATTAAAATTATTATTTATTAAAATAAATGTTGTGATCAATGTTCTAACGAAGGTGCGACCAAAATTGTGACAATTTTTAATTTTAAATAAATTTTTTATTTAATTTCTTTTAGTTGCAACAGATTTTTTCCTGAATATAGAAAATCAATATATTTCTTAATATATTTGAATATTGAACTAGAGAGGCTTTAATACTTCATCCTTCCCTAATTAATGAAAAAAATTATCTATAAATCTAATTAAAAAAAAAATTTATAATGCTTACTCCAAAGATTATTAATGATTTCTAATTCCACTAAGAGCCGAATCAGGGATCCAGCACCCAAAAAATTAGAAAGAAAAAAAAGAACGGAGAAGAGTTCTATATTTTTCTCATTTTCATGTGTGAGTGGGCTTAGTGGCACTTAGCCACTCATTTGATAAAAATAATTTTCAATTTTACATATTCACACTTAACTGTTAAATGTATGACAGCTGGAAAATAAACAATGCTATCAATTGCGAAATTTTCACAATAAACCAAATCAATAATTTTTTTTAATAGCTTTTATGATTTTAATTATTCCAAGAGGATTTTTTTGTGCCAATCCTGAGGAGTTATTTGTAATAAAAACCTTCTTACTATATAATCCTGAAAAATTAGCTATTAGATTTATAAAGAAAAATCCATTAGTCATTTAAAATATACTTGGTAACATCTATTGTATTTGTCTTCTAAACTAACTGTAAACCTAATTATTGAAAATATGGAAATATTTTAATTAGCGAAAAGGTAGGGCATTTGAAATTTTATTTTTATTTAGGATTTAAATATACTTTATTTTAGATGAAATCTTTTTTTCACATTTTATTTCATTTCATATTTGATCAAAAAAATTAGGTGGAAAGTAGTAGGAAGTTGCCCGCAAAAAGAGTCGAAATTTCTTTTTAAAGAAAAAGTAAATTTATACACGAGGAGTTCAAGTTTCAAAATAAAAATGTTTCTAGAAAGATTTGGAGGAAAAAACTTATTTATTATTTCGTAACTCTCTATCCGGTGTCATAAATTAGCTCTACCTCAACAACCTAAAATAATTTTTAATGAGATGAGTTAATAAAAAAAAATGCCAATAATAATAATAATAACCACAAATATATAGTTATATCTATTATACAACTTATGATAAGTGCTAATTGGCACTGAAATATCCGGATCAACCATCTTCAAATAAATTTCACTACTCAAATTATTATTTTTTGTTACTAATAATTATTTTTCCTTTCATTTCTTATAAAAAAAATGAATATGAATATTAAAATTAATCTTCATCATATATGAAAGAAATTGAAATTTGAGAGAGTTACCTCTTGAGTAGCTTAAGATCTAAACCGCTATTAAATATTTAAATAGTTTCTGTGTAACATGAATCCGTCAAGGTTGTTGTCTTGTTGCCTAGTCATGGATAATGAAATCAGTTGGAAAATTGGGATTTGAGATTTACAAATGAAGAGAATAGAAATTACGTTAATTCCTTTGTCAAAAACAATTAACACAAATACGATGGTCACAAAGAAGGTCAGTTTGAGTAGAATTTCTAAACCAAGGCCAGCGGAAAAAAAGTTCTTTCTATTTATTAAGTAAAATTAAACTATATATATACTATACTCTCTTAATTACAAATCAACTTGAAAGATAAGAAAAAGTTTCCCTTTTTTTTAATAAATTTTTTAATTAATTATTATATTTAATGAGAAAGAGGGGAAGTTGCCCGGGCAGAGGTTGGTTCGCCAAAGAGATAAATGAAAAAACCCAAGAGGGGAGGGGGGGAGGATTATACTCATGGTGTGTATCCAAAACATGAATTTTTTAGTGAAGTGTATATATATAATATATATTAATTTAAATCATTTTACTTGATTTAAATAAATTTTCATCAGACTGCTTAGGATTCTAACTCCCCAAATCTTGGCTTTAAGTTTATCACTATTAACCAGATCAATACCTCTAACCCCTCAGCCAAGAGATGAGGAAACATAGTTTTTTTTTTGCTGCAGAGTTTACAATTAAATATGTATAATAGAAAAGATTTAAATGTCGATGTTCGACGGGCGCTCAACAATCTTGTTCCTTGGGGCTACACATTTAGATAAATTTGTAGACCTTTATATGATCAATATAACATTCTCAAGCAGATTGTTTCTCATCTGATCGGAGGGGGAAGGGAGAGAGAGAGGGCACAGGGAGGAGCATAAAAAAAGGTAAATTGCTGAGTTGAAAAATTAAAATATATATAAATAAGTTTGGAGAATAATTCTAACATGAAAAATATTATTTTCATTTATGCCAAAGCCCCATAAATATAATATTAAAAAAATAGGACATATATATGTCCTATTTTACAATATATACTAAAGTTTTTATGATAGAGATTGTTAACACTCACCCTGTGTGGATATGCTAGATGCCAAGTGACGTTGAAAAATGAGCCAGAAAGTAATGATGTCTTGATGTCACCTGAAAAACAAAAGAGAATCAAAAATTTATTCACGAACTTCCCGTGACATTCAGTCTTAATATAGAGAGGGACTCTGTCTGCATTTTAAAGTTAAAACGAGCTAGTGTTGACTTCTTCCAAATCCGGATGTATAGGGTGGACATTTCCGGAGGTTCCAGAATATAAATAGACATCGTATTCCAGGACTTAATTTTTAAACCATAACAGTTTTTTCTCTTTATTAGTAAACAGAAATTTTCTGGTAAAAATGTGTGATGAAAGGGTTTAATTTCAAGTCATCTTGAATTCGACGGTGTTTGTTGGAAGTAGGCTTATGTCTAGGATTAGGAAAGATATAAGATAATTTTACAAATCTAGGTAACATACCAAAAAAACATTCAAGCTCCCGATAAACAAAAAGCCATTCTAATTTACATTAAGAATCCAAAGGAAAGGATGTTCACGTAAAAAAAATTTAAAAGCAGTGACATAGCAGAAAAGCCATAATGACCTGCTCTAATAAAACAAGAATGAAAAGGGGTGCTAAGAAAGAAAAAGTAGAAAGAAGCCGAAACCAATCGTATCGGAGTTTGTTTTTTTTTTTTTCCGGGTTTATTTCAATAATTGACCGATGAGGAGTCATGAAATCTCACCAACTTTAAAAGTATTTAACTTTTTTAATATATATTTATTTTAAAAAGTAAATCAGGTCTTAGAAGTTAAATATAATCTAAACAAAAAAATATCTTTTTATTATATGTCTTGTTTATATTATTAATTCATATATGAAATAGAATGGAATATGAATATAAGATAAAATTTTGTTTAAAGAATTTGCTTTAAATTTATTTTATTTTAATTATTATTTAAATTCTATCCGCTATTATTTCGAAATAAAATAAAATTTAAACATTTTATAGTCATTTCATATAGAAACTTTAATGCTAGATCCGGCATTGCCTTTCGTCTCCTGGAATAATTAGGCTATATATTGATCAAGCATATAGGCAGAACAATTTTTCATTTAAGAGGGGGGGGGGAGGAGGGAAATAGTCTAGATCCTAACTAAGCTAATTTCTTAAGATAAAAAATTAATTTCTATTAACTATGTTTTATTAATACATATAAAAAAAAAAATATAAATATTTTGAAAAACTTAAAGAGGTTGACCTTAATTTTGATCTATAAAACTATACTAGAAATAAGATACAAAAGTGATAATAATAATAACAAGGTGTTTAGAGAAATCTCGTGACTAAGCTCATTAATAAATAAATTTAAATTAATTTAACATTAACAAGTTTACCTAAGTTGTTTATTTAAATAATTTCTCTATAAATCTTATGTAGGTTCTTCCGTTATATCTTTAAAAATTTATACAATTTCTACAAAGAAAATAAAATAAATTAACGAGTTAATTAAAATTTATAAGTTAAAAAAATTGCAAAAGTATTCACATTTAAAGATAAATAAAAGAGAAAATTATGACAATAATTTTAGAAATAATTTACTCTGGTTAAAATTAAATAAATTTTATAATAAAGAGCTTGTGTCTGTTTCATTAATATGAGAAAAGAATATTGGAAATGAAAATCATAAGGTATAAAAAACTATTTCTAAATATTATTTAATTATTTATCCTTTATAGGGTCATCAAAAGAGGGGAGGGGGGGGGGGGTTGCGGGATATATAAATATATTAACGACCTAAGAATAAGAGATGAACATCGATGGTTAACCATTTTCACATTAATAAAAAATATAATCTAAAAAAAAATTTGAAACAGAAAGAATATGTAGCCTTCTCTAAAATAGTGAATTTATCCATCATTAATAATGAAGTTGAATTTGGGGATGGTTCAGGGACTGATCCAGAGAAGCTCGTAAGACATGTCTTAATTTTATCTTAAAATTTTTAAGAATTTAAGGTAAAATTTTTCTAAGAGAGATCTATAAAAAAAGCATGTAGATATAAAATTTCAATTTAAAAAATATTATTTTAATATAATTTAAAAAAAATTCCACTTTTTTCTTTTGAGCATTTCTTGATTTGAGCCTTAGTTTCAAACCCTCAAATTTTAATATACATGTATTTTTAAAAGAATATTAGGCCTATTATAGAAAGAACCTTTCCCATCAATCAGTGTTTGTATAGGTTTGGTTGCCTATTTGACAGATTGAAAGAGGCGAACATTGAAGATATGATGATTTATAATTATTCTAATTTCTTAAGTTTTTCGTGAACTGAGGGTTGAGAAAGGACTGTTATTATTCTTAAATTTTTAAATGAAGAATTATTCAAATCCAGAATTTGTATTTTTTATAGCATTTTTTTTTTTGAAAAAATAAATGAAAATCCATTTATAGAATAAACTTTTTTTTTTCTTCAATTATATTAGTAAAATTTAGTAATGTTTATATTGAACAAATATTAAAAAAACTAACATCAAGGAAGTAAATTTTTCTTAAAAATTCCAAAAGGAACAAGGAAATGTTCATATTAAAAACTAGCTATCACAACAAACCAATTGAACTGGTTAGTAATTATAATATCCTCAAGTGGAACTTTTTTCGCGTTTCTCCTTTTGATGCTTAAAAATAAAAAGAAAAAAAACTTTCTTTTTTTCAAGCAAAAGACAGAGACACAACAGACTCAAACAAACTGACCGTCTATTTAAATAAAATCAGACTTTCTAAAAATGGATTCAAATAATTTGAGATGATGGGATTCAAGATAATGTGAGATGACTGTACCAAAGTATTTATTATGGTAGGTGACGTCAGCCCGCAAATATGCAGTCCAACCTAACCACAAGTTAAAGAAAAAAATCTTTTGCAAGTCGGCAAAGAAAATTTTTCAATTAGGAATCAAAACGCTCTTGATTTATAATCACAAAAAAAAAAAAAAAATTATGGTTAATCAAATGTAACGGAGGCAAAATGGAATTCAAAAAAGAAAATTACCAGTTAGATGATTTCTTTTTCAAATAAATACATATTTCGATGTCTAATTTTGTAAAGATGATTATTTATTATTCCAAAAAGAATAGCCTGGTATTATTGAATTGGCAAACAAAAATTTTTATTTCATTTCTAAAACGCATCTAGTGATGGAAAATTGATGGTACATATTTTCATGTCTTTGTCCTCTGAACGTTTTAGAAATTTAAAAATAATTCTCTCTCTGATTATGGCACGTCTAAAATACTAGTAAGTTTGTAAAGACATTAATAAAATATACGTGTTATTTTTTGCTTTTCTGTATCGAAGGTCATTATGGCATTCACCTATTTAATATGTTTAAAAAGACGATAACTATTATTATCCACCATTCGAATTTAAATAACCTTATTACAGAAATTATCATTGAAATTATTTTTTAAAGAATTGATTACATATTTCTTTTCCATGAACATTTTACCAAAGGACAGACTCTTACAGTATATGTACAGTAAATAATACATGTGATCATCATAGCGTATTTATTTTTATTTGTCCGAATAAAGCTAACATTAAGAATGAAAGAACTGAGTTAAAATATATTAGAGTATTTCTATAAATAGAGATGTATATTATTATATAAAAAATAAAGTCTGTTTGTCCGTAGGGGAGGGGGGGGGGGGCGTAAAGAGCACAGACTGGGGAATGATTTTTTTTAGCTTAACTGAGATAATAGAAATACGTTATTAAGGAAAGGCGAGGGACCGCCGAAAGTGGGTCTGAGCCAGATATTTAAAATGGAATGGGAATAATTTTCCCTAAAATTTAGAAAATATCTATTTCACGATCTCAGGATATTTACCTTAAAACTCGTAAATTGAAAAAATGAGGCATTCGTGTGAGTCGAACCCTCGTTCTCCCAGTGGTATTTTAACCTATAAAATAAGCATAC
>JAAAKE020086257.1:0-22048 GCA_010014785.2 Anisolabis maritima | reverse complement strand
TAATAATTTTTTCTTCTTTATTCGTTATTTTTTATTAAATAAAGATATTTAGTGCTTGATATTGATTGAATTTAATTCGAAATGAAATTCTTTAACGAGAACATCCTTGTTTTGAATATAAATTGTCATTAAATTAAAGAAAAGACAATTTTTAATGTTTGTTTGACAGGTGGATTTATTAATTTTAGTTTGGCCTAAATTATTAAAGAACTATGAAAGATATAAAAATAGTGAATTGTGCTTCTTAATCTGCATAAAATTCTGCATTGAATGGGTATATCAGATATCATATAAGTATTTCATAAATAATAAATTTGCTTGTCAAATTTTTTTTATAGGTTTTTTTAATTACTCAAAAAATAATTAAGATATAAAAATGGGGATTATTAATTCGTAATCAGAATAAAATTCTGCATAGAATACATATATCATATAACTATTAAGTTGTTTAATTTAATATCTAATATTTTTATGTTTTTTATTATATCAACATTTTGCCCACTGATTCTTAATCTACGTAAAATTTTGCATTGAAATGATATATCATATGTCTTTATAATCTCTTGTCAAAGGGATAATTTATTTTTTTTCATTTCTTCACACTGCTAATTCTCTCTCTCTTTCTATCTTTCTTCTCCAAGGGCATCTAAGTCTATTCTTAGGTTCTCCTCTCTATTTTTATGAATCACTATCTTTTTGCTTAAAATATTTTTTAAATAAAAAGAATTACTAATCATTGAGTTTTTTAATAATTGATTTTAAAGAGGGGTGCTATATATTTCTTATATATAAAATAAATCAATATTTATATTTTCTATTTATTTATTTATTATTTATAGACTGGCTACTAAGGCCGCTATACTTTACAAATATATTATTCAATATTCATTAATAGAAAAAAGAGAAATTAAAATCAGTATCGATGACTACCAATTTTGGTCTTGTAAATAGTTATAAAATTCATAATCATTTAAATTAAGATTCCATATTTAATAAAGAATATTTTTACCAAATTTCATTAGGGCACAACGCTTAGTGTAGATTTGGTGTTTTTTTTTTTAAAAAAGGAAAGTGTTCCATTTCATCCCTCTGACGGGGAGTACCCCAATAAATAACATATCATTCGATTCAGCATTCAATAAGAAATATTCATGCCAATTTTTGTTAGGGCACATCTTCTATTTTAGGAGTTATTAATTAATTAAAATTTCTGCTCATATTGAGATTTTTTTCTATTCTTTTTTATTTATTTCTTTAATTAATTTATTATTTTTCTCTTTATAATTACATTCCCCATCTCATACTCTTTATTTCTACCAAATTTCGCTTTAATTAACCCAATTATAACGGAGATATTAATTATTTATTGTAAATTAATTTTCAGTCTGTTTTTACTCATGACTGACAATGCGACGTTGCCATTTAGAAACCGGCCTCACGTGCTACGTTTTACCATATTTACTATTTTACCAACTTCATTTCAAAACCATTGAAATATTAAGAGCTTGGTGATAAAAAAATTTCCAATTTTTGTCCATTTCTAATCTCGTTGAACAATGTGAACTGTGAAGTCAAAGTTAAAGCTTCAAGCATTGACTAACTATTCCAAAAGAATATACAAAAAATGTTTTGATTAAAAAACTAATTTTAAAAATTTTAAATATTTAATTCAAGTGCCATCATGCTGAAACCAGAATAAAAAAAAGTACTTTAAGATCAACTACATTTGATTGTTAGTTACGTTCAAACATCACGCTCATTTTCTCAGCTTCTGATTGGATGTGAGTATTCACGTGTCCAAACTAATCACTAGGTCAAAGTGTCGAGTTTTTTCTTAAGTGTTTTTCCTGAATTTATTTATTATTTTCTCGACTCATAATAAGAATGTAATTTAAGAATCATCTTTTATCTGTAGTTAGAATTCAATGAATGTGTGATGTATAAGTAATCTTAAAAATCATCCCCTTTTGGATGGGGAATGAAATCTCTGCAATTGTTGGAGCCGTCTCAAAAAGGTGAGTTCTAAAATTATTTAACTAATTCTTTAAATAAATAAAATAGATAATATTATATTATATTTTTTTATTTTTACATTTTTTTATTAATATATATTTGAACGTTCATTTAATTTCATTACTAATTATTATTGAGTTCATTTATTAATAAATCTTATTGAGGCGCCTTCTATAAAAACATCATGTGATGCCTGCATTCATGGTGCGATTCTGGAGCATCTTCACGGACTCTTGAATGCATGGTATAAATTAATCTGGAAGATATCACTTGAGAAGAATATTTAAAATTAGTATTTGATTATCACCCACAATTTTGGATTGTTTAGAAGCAAGTTAGTGTTTGAAGTTTGATAAGGGAAGTACTAGGCAGATTGCAGCAATCTCATGATATCTGGGTATATTCTTGTTAATTTTAATGCACCAATCCTGTTCCTTGCTGCTTCATGTACCAAAGATCAGTTGTTTGTTTACTGTGCAAAAATTTATTTATATTATTTGGCCACCGTTTATATAAATAAATAAGGAGTCCAAATGGCCTCAGATGCCAAAAAAGAATCCACCAGAATCCTGAATATATATATCATCATTACAAAATTTACCTCTTCTCATGAGAAAAATATAAAATTAAAAATTATAATATAAATTTTTACTCAACGTGATAAGACCAGCATTAGCTCAAATGGCAACCAAGAATATACTAATTATCTATTCATTATTTAGGGGGAAGGGGGATAACTTTTTCTTCATTACAAATTTAATACAGGTTACTGTCTTCTCAGTTGTTAGTTAATTTTTTCTTTTTGAGAATTTCAAAGTTTTTGTTCTTTTGCATTTTTTTCTCCAATTTTCTTTATATTTTTTTTATATTTTGTTTTCTTTTAATGGACGAGGTGAGGGTCTTTGGGCTTCTGGAAGTTAGAGATATCATTGGGGTCCGAGAAATAGACCACTCCCCCTATCTTGTTTAGAGAATCTAACCCCACTTTTTAATAATATAATAGGATAGAGATAAAGATAAATAATAAGAGAAAAGGAATAAGGAAATAGCAATTGTTTTTTAAGGACATTTATTTTTTTTCTTTTTCTTTTTTTTTTGAGACAAAAATAACATGAATATCTTAACAACATTTTAATATAATATATTTATATATATAATCTTCCATCAATACAAAAAATTATATTTCTTTGATTTTTGTTTTTGTTTTTTTTTTTGTTTTTCTTACAATTAATCAGACTAATATATGACACTAGAAATATTTTTTGGTTTTTTTTTTTTTTTCACTTTTTTGATTAGAACCTTTTTTTACTTGGGATTTTTTTTAGCGCCAATTATGTTTTATGTATTTTTCTTTCAGTTCATTTTGAAAAATATTTTTTTTTAATGATTCAAAGCATGTGAATGTGACATAGAATGGATAATGAATTACATTGGGGTTTATACATTTTCAAGTGTTTTTTGACAGTTTGATATTTAGGTGTTTTTTTTATATTCACAAAGTATATTAGGACACTTAAACAAAAAAAATTAATAACCCATGATAACAGGGCCGGATTAAATTAAGAACTGCCTAAGAGAGAACATAAACTACCACAGAACTGTCAAAGAGTAAGTTTCTTTTAAAGCTCTTCGGCATTTGAGGCCATCTAGACTTTAAACAATTACAAATATATTTTAGTTACGTTACTTATTATTCCGGTATATTTATTTAAATCTATTGATATCCATTTGGTTTAAATAAATTTTCTTCAGACTGCCTGGGATCCGAATCCACACCCCTTGGCTTTTAAGGTTACTAATATTGATAATATTAATATCTTTAACCTTATATATATATATAACAGAAAACAAGCATAGCCGGATCACTTGTTAAGGGGAGATGCGATATCTAGAAAAGCCAACATTGCTCTGATACAAGACCTTCCTTTCTATAGGAAAAAAAAATTAAATATTTAATTATAAATAATGCTCTAAGTGAAATTTTGTTAACCGGGCCCTGTTTAATTAATGAAATCATTTATTTGACATTTTAATTTTTTTTAAATATTTAAGATGATTGGTATAAAATTATTTTTTTTTTCAAAACAAGCAATATTTTAATATAATATAATAATTTTTAACCATATTTTTATAATGAAAAGTTGGTGTTATGTATAAGCAGCTCATTCCCTTAATACAAATAAATTGGATCTTTTGAAATAATAAATGACTTTTGGAGAAGCAAGGAACGATCCATCCACAAAAGAGATTTACATACAAGCGTACTTTCCAAAAAACAATTTTATTATTTCACCACCATTATTTTTGAACTGAAGATGACCCAACGCTATCAACTGAAATATTTCCAAATAAGATAATGTGAGTTGAATAGCTTTTTTAATTTTGTCCTAAGGGCTTCAATCTCATTTTCTCCCATTTGTTTCCCATTTACTGATTTCATACTTCTCGTTCTCTAAATGTGTACCGACCTGGCTGGCTGATGTTACCTATCCATATTACCAATCTACACACTACAAGCATTAATTATACTAAAAAAAATTATAATATCTATTTTTCTAAAAATATTATTAAAAAGCTATATAGAGAAAAAAAATGATTTTGAGAAAATTATAATTCTTATCTAATTTGAGTGTGAATTAATCCCTTAAAAATTTTATATATATATAAAAATAATCAGCATCCCTGAGAGAGAATGGCAGTATTTTTTTTCTTTTTGGAATGGTTGGATATGTTAGCAATACATTATAAGATTTTATACCAATCATTTAATAAACATTTCACCCCTTGAAGATTTAAAATAGATTATTTATTTTTATTATTTATATATACAATTTAATAAAAATTTATTATCAAGAGATGAATTGTTATTTTTTTTACTATAAGTATAAACATTTTTTATTTACATAAATGGTCTTAATTTACTTTGTGATCTGAATTTTTTTTTATTTTTTAGTAACATTGATGTCTACTCGTGAGGTTTGAACATTGAAAGAGAGAAGAATAGTGGACAAAGGACAAGGGGCGAAATTTCAAAGATTAAAAACTAACATCATGAAACATTGAGTCCGGAACCATCGAAAGGTGAGTTCAAAATTTAAGAAGGAAATAAAAGTAAAAATTGGGAATTACTTTTTGTTCTCCCCAAACCCTTAGAATGCTTAATATTCTTATGTTAATAATTAAAAGAGAAGATTTTGATAATTTAAATTGAATTATGATGGCTTTTAAGTTTGTAACCATAAAGCTATATTCAGGAAAAATACTTGAATTGAATCAAGGCAGCACCTCTCGAAGAATAGCTTCTCTCACGTTACAGTTAATGTCTTTGAGAGAGAGATTCTTAAGCGTTAATATGCACCTAGTTATTTGAATTGATTATTGTGCAAATTATGATTTGAAGTATTTTTATTTTCTCAAGAAAACATTGGTAGTTGATGCAACATGATTTTGTATCCAGTTAGGTGCATATTATTTATTATCTTACCCAAGAACCTTTCAATTACTTTAACTAGTCCAGGCAATCTTAAAATATTAAAAATTAGTCAAGTATTATTGCCAAACAAATCGTTTCCAAAACTCGTTTCCTAGAAATCCCTTAAATAATTATAAATTTGTCCTCTTTAATTTGAATTAACACTTGATGCATTTTAATAACTATTGGAATAATAAACAAACAAAATGGGTATACTTTTTTGGGATTGGCAAAAAGAGAGAGAAAAGGGAATTACAAATATATGGGAATATTAATTGGTATAACCAAATGAAGATTGGATATATTTTTTGATATCCTGTCTTCTTTTGGTTATGTTTATAATTCATATATATTTTATTCTATAGAGTAAAGACATATATCATATATCCATATATTTATTATAAACTCTTTTAAGAGTATTTTTTCTCTGCTAGATTTCTTATTAATAAATACACTTTTTCCCTTCCTCGTGCCATATTTATTATTTTACAAGAAAATATATTAATAATTTGTTTTCTGAATGGAATATTTTTTTAAATAAATCACTAAGGCCCCTTTATGATTATTATTTTGATATCATAGAAGAGGAAGTATTTTTCACACACAGCGAAGAGTTTTTTCTTGAACGTCTTGAAACTCTTCTCTGGATTTTTGTTTGGTGTTGATTACAGTATTTATTCTTTAAATTTTCATTTTTTTTTTTTTACTAAATATTTTTTATCAAATTATATGGTAATAAACAAAAGAGGAGAGAGAGTGTGTTGTCGATGGCCCGAAATATGTTAGACATAAAAGATAAGATACATTTGATGGTCGCCATAGAAGGAAATTATGAGAAAAATCGATCAACATTTTGATTTTGTTTTTTTTTTTTTTTTGTCGAGGGGTGCATACGAATTCCATTACCGGTACCATTCATTCTCTTGTTTTATTTTGTTGAACAATATCTAGGAAAATTATTTTTTCATATTATTTCATTTTCCAAATTCAGCTTTAATGTTGGATGCACGTCTAAAAGTAAGCTAAGATTTATAAAATGTATTATTATTATTATAAGACATGTGGTGTCATGATATCATTAATCTGAAATATTCTTTTCTTTTGTTTTTCTAATTTGAAGAGAGTCAGAAAAATATTAATTAAAATTAAAAAGACACCAAAATGAAACGAAAAATTAACATGTTCTTCAATAAATTTATGGAAAATAAAGGCCGATCATAAAATATGCTTTCCTTTTCTGCAAGTGATCGAGACCCTTCATATTCCTAAATGTTAGAGCCAGAAATTACAGAAAATGAAAAGATACAACTCCTGATGTTTTTCCATAATCCCTCCATGAAACATATTTGAATATTTTTGTACTAAACTCCTTAATAAGATCTAGTCACTTAGAGATTTCTGATAAGGAATGTGAGGAAGGAAGTAAGACCTATAATTAGTGCTATTTAAAGTACATTTTCCCGAAGACGAGGAGCGGACGCCGAAGAGAGCCCTTCAAGTAATGTGTATCGCCTTTTGATTCCTATTGTAGGATATAGCCAATGTTTCGTTTCATTCGGATTGATTTGTTAATTTAAACTAACATTTTTTTTGGATTTACCTTTCGAGTGAGACTTTCTGAATATTTAATAAATATATTTTTGTCAATCTCTCATTTCTCTTGACTTTTGTGTATTTCGCTGGATGCATTTTATTTATAATAGCGAATGCAATAAACAAGAATTTTTTTTCCAATAATTCCTAATCTACTAACATTTTATTTTATTTTCAAGCCAAGACCATAGTAAAATATCTTTTAAAGTTATAAAAGTCAAGAAACAACAGAAGTGGCATATTTCTGTTCCCCCGGGGGGCTGCCATTTTATTAAAAGAGATTTTGCCAGGTGACTTGTGACTGAAACTTTACCACGTATGATTCCAATTCATACACTTCCTAACTTCTCTTGCTTTTGATCATCAAAATAGATCTATGACAAAAATTTTATTTATTAAACATTTATTACATTATTCTATTTTATAAATTGACTTTTTTTAAAATGAATTATTGCTATTTTTATATGTCAAGTAGAAACTTACCCCAATGAAATATAATGAAATTATATTCACTGCATTTTCTTTTAAAGACTTTTTATTTGCGTTATTAAACTTCTGCCAAATAAGACTCTCTGGATAAAAGATAGTCTGATCTATTAAGAGATAGATCAATCTCTTAATCAAGTCGTCATATGTATTATATAATTGTTGTTAAAATGTTAGCTTTGTTGCTTTTTTTTAATTCTAATTGATTTTATATGCAAGCTTTAGCTTTTTATCTAAAAAAATATTTTTCCAAGTTTTTTGATTTTAATTTTGATTAAATAGTGCTCTATTTATTTTTTTTATTTTTGCTTTTTTCTTTATGGATTAGGCTATCTAATTAATGAACTTTTTTTTGGTCGAGAAATAGTCAGGATTAGATAAAAACATTAAATATTTATTTATTAATTCTTTAATTTTCTGCATTTAATGATTAATAAAAGACATTTTTGACACTAGAATTGGTCAGTTAAACCAAAATTTGTATTAATCTACTTTTTTATAAAAATGTTCGAAAATTATCTTTTATTAATTATATAGAGTGGAGCACTTTCCATAGAATACGTATTTATAAACCATATTTCAAGCGAACTTTTGCTTTTTATTTATCCTCCTCTTTGTTAAATAGTAGTTATAGAAACACTATTTTTATCAGTCACTAGCTTAAATAAGATTTGATTCAAAATTACAGCATTGCTTATTAAATAGTTTTTAAAACTGACCAATATTCCTTGAAAATAACATCCAAAAAATCTTGGACCAGGCCCTTTACTTTCAATTTAGTCTAAATTTTTAGAAGACTTCTTACCTTAAAAAATATCCCCTAGATAATTTTTCCCACCAAGGTTATGATTAGAAAATTAGAATAAAATGACAAATATGTTTTCTTTCTTCAGCTGTATTTCGATCCTTTATCTGGGACATCCTCAGAATAGCGTTTCATTTGTAGGTTGTTGTCCCTCAATTGACATACAACTACACTTCTCTGTTCTAAGGATAGTCCATACAAGCAACCTAAAATCAATTGAGGAGGTATAAAGTCTTTTCTAAATTACTTACACTTCAGATGTTATATCAAAGTAAAAGAAAGCAACTGATTTTCTCATTTTATTCTAAAGCGGGATTTTTAGATTTCTTGTTTTATGGATATCTCCTCTCTATCTTCCTCCGTTCGCCTGATTAATTTACCTGTAGATTTATTATTGAGGTGTCTTATGCAAAAAGTTATCTCCATATCAGAAATATTATGTCAGAGCTTCACCAATATTCATGGGGATACTTTAAGAGTTATGGTCAGTTCTTCTTGTCATTTAATATAAATGTACTTTAACGGACATATTGTATTAATTATATTCAATAATTTCTCTATTTATTATTTGACAATGAGAAGGAATAGAAATCACTTGTTCACTTAAGGGTATGATTTTGTATTGCTCTATATGTACATTTACATTATTATTATTATTATTATTATTTTACATTTTTTTAAAGCTCACTCATCTTTTTTTTGGAAAATGAGATATTATGATTCATATAAAAAAAATAATTAACCAATCAGATTTCTTTTCATTTTCTTCATTAGAACTCGATACCTTTATTTCGTTCGGAAGTCCTTCACTTCACTTACATATCCCAACTGTAGCCATTGTTATTTTAAATAATATTTACATATATATTATATCCACATGGCACAACATCACCCTGTATCTTCCTTATATAAATAATTTCTTCTTTTCCTTAAAATTTTTTGATTTACAAACATACTAGCATTTTTATTATCATTCAATCTTCTTTTTGAATAATAATCACAGCAACTATTCATATCTATTTTATCTACAAAAAAATTTATATATATATATTTATATATAGTTATACGAAGAGTTTATTTTTCTTTGGTATAATTTATTTATATTTTTGAGGCAATATTTATTTGGTGTTAATTATTAAAAGATGTTCTTTGGCTTCAGAGGGGATCTTTGGGCTTATTTTGATTTCTCTTTTTGGAGATGAACACTGAGATCAGCCTCTCGGAATTTTATCTTCAGATATATCGTCCGAGAGCCGTGTAGAATTCTTGTAGACAAGTGAGAAGTTGGGAAAGAAGTGGTCGTTCTTCTGGACTAGCTGCCCAGCAGCAAGCCATAAGTGCGAACCTATGAAATAACAAAACGATTAGATTGGAAGTGCATTTTCTCCAAATTAACGTTTTCATCTGTAAAACCGTGAAATTAATCTTGGCCTAAACAAAAGAATCACCTGCAAATTACCAAAAACAATAAAATAAAAACAAAAAAATTTCACTTCCACTGTTAGAGTTGAAATGGGTTCCCTTCTTTTTATTTTTATTGTACTATTTATAAGATAAATTATACCTTATTAATAAAATAATAAATTTGTTGTAGGTGAAGAAAAACCCAAAATAGAGAGTGATAAAGAAATCTTCATTGCATATCGGTAAGCTATTTCTGCTATACTACCAGAAAATTTTTATTTTAAAATTTTTTTTATATTTCTTTTAAATATTCTAAACAATTTTGGGAGATAGATGTAGAAATTAAACTAAAAATATAAAGAAATTTGAAAAATGGGTGTAATAATAAAAATATTCCGACTCCTTTCTTCTCCACAACCTAAGTCTAGTAATTTTTCTTTTGTACTTTATTAGTTAATATTAATACATACACATCTTCTATGTGTTTAAAATCTTTCTGACAATAAACTTTTACTAAAACTGAAACAACTCCTGAACAAAATAAATCTTCAATGACGTATTTAGGCTTAATACAATCAGAATTTTAGGAATTTTCAAATTAGAGTAAATTATCTTGATTTGGTTAGTTTATAATTTGACCAAAAAAAAAAAATTTATTTTAATATTTAAAAATAAAAAAAAAAATTTATACTATATTTGAAGACCAATTTAAAAAGCAAAAAAATTTTAAACTGATTATATTCATCACAATATGAAGGTCCAGGGGACGAAGCCGAAGCCGAGATGCGCAACTTGTTAATATTAAATTCACTCAGGGGCTCACTTCTGGTGAGTACGTGGATGGCGACCACGAGTTACCCTAATACTGGCATTTCTTCTACTCCCTCAATGCCAGTCTTCCCTTTCCCTTAAGGGCAAAGAAAGAAAAATTTTTATCCATTAGCTTAATATATTAATCTTGTTTTAAATTCTCGGAGAATCCTTAAGTGAAGTTGGGGAGAAAAACCAACAGGAATTTTGTTCTAGGGAACTTAACTTATTGCAAATGCATTTCCTCATCTTGAGGGTACATAAAATTAAGTGATGTCCACTGAAGATGAGTGATATTATGGAATATAGGTAATAAATTAAGTGGATGCGGACAGAATTTCAGCTGGTTTTTCTCTCCAATCTTCTAATTATAATAATATTAGTTGAATCAATTTCTACCATCCTGAGAATTAAGAATTGGATTAAAGGGTGGCATTCAAATTATAATACACTTGTGTATTGTATACATTTATATAAGATTTAATGATTAATCTTTTTGCTTACAATTCATCGGGGCAATTGACTGGTTGTGCTAGACGATAGCCATCCCGTAAAAAGGCAGCCATTTCAAAAGGGTCTACTTCCAAATAGGGCTGTTGCGCCAATGTAGTCAACTCCCATAATAGGACTCCAAGAGACCACTGAAATAGTCATTAAATTATTTATTATTTATTATAATATTATATTATAAAATTAAGATCATGCAAACATTCAAAAAATCTAAATAAACATATTTATGTAGGTTGGTTGATAAGTTAGCAATTTTATATAGATAATTATTGGAGAAAAAGCTAGCATTTTTCTTCTTCTATTTTTTAGGTGTTAGCTGGATATAAACAGGAAAAGCTCGAGAAAAAAACTTTGGTTTTCTTCTTCCCGATCTTTTTCTGTATAATCTTCTTCGTATTTTTTATCCATAGAGAAACACGTAAGATCAGATGAGCCATGCTACTCTAATTATTTGTTAAAATGAGATGTAGTTCAAGAGGGAGGGGGGAGCTTGGTGAAGAAGAGGGCATTGCCACTTTGAGGTTGCTGCATTTTCTTTTTTATTAATTCATTTAGTTCACTTAATATATAATATGATTTCATCTACATTATTTTTAAATAATAAATACAATACCACATCGGAAGCAGCGCTGAATTGTTTCTGCTGAAGGGATTCAAGAGCTAGCCATTTGATGGGTCTATTCTCGTTATCCCCCAAACAATAATAATCTGTAGGAAACAGATCTCGGGAAAGGGCATTATCAGTGATTTTCACTCGAAGTTTTTCATCAACTCTGAAAAAGAAAATCACAGTTTCAAATTTCATTTGGATAAGATCAAAATAAAATGTGATTTGTTAGAAATAAGAATCCTAGCTCCCAATTTTAGGGGTTGTGTATAAATCAACCAACAGCTTTAATAATTATATACTCTTATTTATTTTTAGGATAATGTATTTTCTTCTCTTTTTTATAATTGTGCCGAGAAACTTTTGTGTAATGATATCATAAATTTTTGTAAACATCGCACTATCATCATTTGGTAGAAACTTTTTCAATGAACCTTTTTGCTGCTGCAGAATACAATTTTCATGTTTCCTTTTGGCTCTTTGAATCAGACTAAGGTTCTCATAAATTCAATTCGCTAATAATTATTCTCAATTTTCTGTTTTCCCAATTTAATTTCATAGATTCTCAAAGAAAGAAATTCAATACTTCGAAATAAAAAAAAGTTATTAATTTTTTTTTCGAGCATCCTCATCCCTTTATCGTCACAAATGATAATAAAAACTGCTACGGGATTTTTTAATGTCTTCTTGCACTTTTAGGAGAGAGATGAATATGTCTATACAGTAAATCGTAAAAACTTACACACAATTTCGAGTAGCAACATCTTTATGGCAGATTCGCTGACTATGTAAAAAGATAAGAGCCAGGGTTATCTGTATAGCCATATCCACGATATCTTGTGTAAGAAGCGTAAATGTTTCCTGACATCCGGCCCCTCCTCGAACTCGACAATTCTGAAGAAATCTAAAATAAATATAATTAAAATCATGTGTCCAATTGTGCCTTCTTTGAAGTGTTATTTTAAAAAATGCACTTTTTTCAAAACCATATTCATATTTTATAATGTAAGCTCTCTTATATGAATAAATAAACCAGTTTTTATGTGTAAGAAAGCCAAACTAAAATATTTAAAAAATATTAGAGTACTCTTCAAATTATAAAGAATTTCATATGCTAGACCATTTATTTGAATTTTAAAAAGTAGTTTTTTTTTGTTATATTTTGCAAAAATTGTTTTTTATTAAGGGTACATTTTCTGATTTTAGTTGCCATACACTATAATTTAAAGAAAATTCAAACATAATGTAGAAATTTTGTTGCAGTCAGAAATAAGGACCTCTATTTAAATATACAAATTATATATATATATTCATATATACTTTATATTGTTGATGAATGTGGGTTTCACAATTACTAACTCGCAAAAGTAAGTCACATTATTATGTGTTGTAAATTCTTTAAAAAGCTGCCGAAATAATAATACCAAAATAAAGATGTTAATCTCTATAAAGAGAGGTTCTAATTTCTGGCTGCAGCCCTCTTTCTATATTATATTTGATATCTTCAATTTGTTCTTGAAATTTGTTTGTATTTCTCCTTGGCTGCTACTTCCCATATAATCAAAAATATTTTTTATTAAGAATTTACCTTTTGAGATTTCCATTATTTATGTATGGATAAACCAAATAAGGTTGTTTTGGATTGTCCACATTTACTGCTAAAATGGAAAGTACATGTTTATGTGTGAGTCCATACATCATAGTTCCTTCAGCCAAAAGAAGCGATACTTGGTATTTGCTTGCTTGATCTGAAAATGACAAAAAACAAAAAAATTAAAAGAATGAGCACAAGATAATTCTTCTAATTTTCGAGTAATTATTTTACCTGAAACAGTTTTAATAACTATATCAAATTCCCGATCTTGTTCTATATCATTCCAAGTTCCACGGTAAATTCGTCCAAATGTCCCTTCATGAATTAGCCCACTCAAAGATATTGTTTTTCGTGGAGTTGCTAAATCTCTAAGTCGATCTGAAGGATCACAGACACGTGGATCATGAAGAGTTATCTAAACAAACAAATAAAAGAAAAAACTTTCATTAAAAAATTCGTTAAATTATATAAATTTTAATTCACCTTTAAAAACAAGGGACAAATAAGGACATTATGGAAAGCATACACATTCGCACACAGATCTACATGGTGCTTTGCAATCTTCGCTATCATCACAACAACAACAACAACAACAATCATCAATAAAATTATATTTATTGCAAAATTCAACAATGCATGCTTGATGCTTCAACTTTTTTGTTAGACTTTCCTCCTCGTTTTCTAATACAATATCTGCATAAGTTTGACTAGATGTATCAGTCTTTGGTTTTTTAGAGTTTGCTTTTTTAGTCATTTTCTTTCTTTTGGTCGATTGAGAACCAGAAGATCCTTCTAAACTTGTATCTGTTTCTTCCCCAGAAGATAAAAGAGGACAAGAATATTTCACACAAAGATTTTCTTCTCCCTCATCTGCTGATCTCTCTTTATATTTTGGACTATAAGAATCGCTGTTACGTCGTTTGCAATAAGCACAAGATGATTTATCTACTGAATCTCCGGAGAGAGAAGTTTTGGATCTTGCAGAAGTCCTAGAAGTCAGTGACTCCTCTTGTTTACTAGCACTTCTAGAAGCTGCTCTTCTACATGGTTCACAAATTAATGGTATTATTATATTTGATGAAAAGTGATAAGAAGGAACTGCAGTTGGAGGGATACATTGGATTTTAGGACAGACGACATATGTATCATTTCCATTGATGTTCTTTCCTGATATTTCATCTTTATTGCATTGACAATAGACATTTACTTTATTATAAGCAGTACAAATTTTGTATGGACCCTCTTTAGCTTTGTTTGATTCTTGACTTTCATTATTAATTTTTAAGGACAGTTCTGAAGTTGGAATAATTTCCATTACTGGTTCCATAAGGATACTACTTTGTTCCGAATAATTTTCATCTATTGCTTCTGTAGATAAATTTACTTTTAATAATTCTTGCGATGATGAATAATTGGATATATTCGAATCAAATGATTTTTCTTTTAATAATAAATTTGCACAATTTTCAAGTTTCTCCTGGGAATTTTCATAATATATATTTACTTCTGAATTAGGTGAGATGACATTTCGAATCGGCTGGTAATCATTATTTTTT
Organism: Anisolabis maritima; assembly: GCA_010014785.2. NCBI lineage: Eukaryota > Metazoa > Arthropoda > Insecta > Dermaptera > Anisolabididae > Anisolabis > Anisolabis maritima. The sequence goes on along the minus strand of JAAAKE020086257.1, from coordinate 7,198 downwards.
ATAGAATTTTCATCTGAAATATTTTTTAATAGATTAAAAAAAAATGACTATATTTTTATCTTATTAATTCATTAATATTTATTATTTTACAAGAAAACTTCTATTTAGATAGAACTTTTCTTCATTTCATAAGAATGTAAAAATTTATGTAAAAATACACTGAGGAAGGCCCCTGAATCAGGGCGGAAAGTTTTTTCAATATATACTAGTGAATTTAAAACGTCATCTTGAAATCATTCACTTGGAAGAAGAAAGAATTGCAATCACAAAAAAAAAAAAACGATGTCAACGGAAATTTGCGGTCTCCTGAGTCTAAAAAAATTGGTCTGACTCTGTGTGTGTTTTTGAACAAGATTTCGCAAAACGAAAAATCGTACGAGATTGAAATTTTATATTTAAGCTAGGTACCCTCGTCGCATGAACCTCGTTCTTATTGAGATGTTTTTAAATCAAAATTTGGGAATATTTTGAATAGTCAGAGTTAACATAATCGTGATTAATGCGCTTTCTGGTGAGGAAACCGTAAAACTAAACTAAATTTTGATTTAAAAACATGTACCATTTCAATATGGACAAAAAATGAGTTTGTTGCCACTACCTCTATTAATTTTGCTATCAAAGGTTTTTTTTTACCTTAAACTGGAAAATTAAGAAAATCAGGTCCTCAAGGGAGACGAACCCTCGTTCTTACGTTGATATTTAATATTACCGGTACTACTAAGTGTGTTATTTGTCCCACTCGATTCCGGCCAGAGAAAATCGCCTTGCAAAATTTTCGTGAAGGTAAAATTGCTCACTGTAGCTGGAAAACAACCTAAATGGGGACCTTCTCTCTACCTGGGATTATCCGTCTCAAAATAAATTGGTCAAACTCGTTTTAATAAATCAAAATCTCCAAATTGCCTATTATTAAATTTATTATTTTTAGATTATATGAAGTTCTCCTAATCTGGTCGCTTAAAACGAAACAAAAGATAGAGTTTGTCCATTTTATTTTACTATCTTTAAACAGATGATATTAAGAATATTGAAGGTTTAATATGATGACATACTTGGAGATTTCCCTCTCTGATTAAGGCCAAATCTTTTTTCAAATTCAAATAATGAATGCGATTTCATCAGTTTTTCGCTAAGTTCAACATCGGAGAGAGCTTTTTTAGTACAAAACAATGAACCTGTTTGTGGAACATAGTTTAATTTTCGGTTTAAGTTACACGATCTTGTTTTACGCTTGGGTTTTTTCTTTCCGATATATTCATACTTATCATCTTCCAAATCTAATAATTTTTTGGGATTATGAAATCTTGCTAAATTGATAAATTCAGTTAAATCGGCATTGCATGTATTCTGAGAGGCTAAATTCGTTTCGGTGATCAGAGGATGAGGCGTGGGAGTTTTTATGTTTTTTTCTTTTTGTCGATGGCAATTGTTAGTATTTTCCTCTTTATTTAGTTTCCTTTTAAATTTATCTCGTAAAAAACAAGAAGTAGCTTGATTTTTTTCCTTTATTTTTGCAATTTCCAATGATCGTTTTTTTGCTGCTTCTATGGCCTTCTGACCATAAATTTGTAAAAATTGAGATCGTTTATGCGAGTTGAGTGAGTCCGCCATATTTTTTTCAAATTTTGAGAGAGTACAGCAGTTAATTGACTTGTTTGCCAAGAGAAAGGATTTTTGATTTTTACTTCTAGTTTTTATTTTCTTTGTAGTTTCAGTTTGTATAGTTTTATTCTCTTCAGGAATGTGATCTTTAGATATCTCAGCCAGAGAATGGGTTTTTTTGTTGTTACCACTTTGAGTGAACTTTTTCCACCATTTGGAAACCCCCCGAGCGTGCGGCTGACAAGTCTTGTCCACCTTTTGTTGCTTGGCGTCAAGTTGTTGCAACAAATTGGTTGTATCCTCATCCTCTGACGAAGAATCCTCCACTATCACCCCATAGTTAATAAATTCGTCTTCTTCCGAATAGATCGCCACCGGCCGGAAATTATTCAAGTTGTTGTCCTTCTCAACTTGCGAAGGTTCATTCAAATTATGTGATGAATGAAATCGAAAATTATTCAAATTTGCCAATTCTTCGCGAGTATCCTGAATTAAATGGAAACCTTGTTTCGGTTTCGTTTTTATATTTTGCAAGTTAGATGTTCGAAATTTTTCTTTCACTCTTTTTGAACGATAAGCATCTTGCATTTTTTTTAAATACTCGAATTTTTTTTTTTCTTTAACATTTCGAAATTATTTGGTAACATATGTCAAGAATTTTATATCAAACTTGAAATTTAAAAAAAAAAATAAACAATAAAAATATAAATGAAAACAATTCAAAGAGTATTATTAATTTGAGGTTAAAAAATTCGATTTTAAATTTTAATTAATTTAATATAATGCATTTATTGATTTGTCAGTAAATGAGGGATTATAGAAAAACTACTCTATAATATTAATACAAGCAGAGGGAAAAATACATTTCTTGGATGAGATATCCAAAATCCAAATTTGATGACAACTAGTCACAAAATTAGTGACATTTTCTTTGGCTTCTAATGGGAAACTTGGTAATAAATCTATTTACAAAAACTTCTTTACCTCTATTATTACAACAGCTGCGGTAGATATATATCCTCCTGGATTGGGCGGTTTCTTTTTTTTTACGAATTAATAAAAATAAGTTCATTGTCATTAATTTTTAATGGAAGGGCGTTGCACAGGACCGCAAAATATTTCGTTCAAATTTTATAACATAAATAAAATACTATTAATGTTTAGCCTTTAACTAGTCCTTGAACTATTTCTACTATTTTCACCGGTCCGCGTGTGTGAAAAGGCTTTAGAACGCAACTAAATATGAAAACATTGAGCCATCTCTTTTTTTTAACAGGCTAGCCGAGATGACATTCTTTTCTGAGATAATGCTTGTTATTTGGTTTCTTTTTAATCCATTGTCAGACAAAATTTCAATCTGTAAAAATTTTTGCCCAGGTTGCTTATTTAAAAAAAAATCAAAATTTTGTTGACATTTGTCGTCCTCCCCTCCCTCCTCATTCTAAAAACTCCTCTGAGTCTATTCGTAATAAGAATGTATATCAGGATAGAAAAGAAAGAGAATGGTACTAATTGTTATTTTATTGCCCTCTAGGCTGACGTTTCTATCCTGATTAGGTCCATTCTCAGAGCTATACCCAAAAACATGATGATAAGTCAGCAGCCTAAAATATAGACATACATGCAATATAAATTTCATTTATTATCATATATAGTTGCCATATATATATTTGTATATGTATATCATTTAAAAATTAAAATATATATTAGCGAGCTTCTCGATGGTACTATTAATGACCGAAACGTCAGCCTAGAGTGCAATAAATTAAATAACTCTTAACTGCATTCTCTTGCTTCAACAACTTTACAACACATCAAAATCTTGTTAGATAATTATTAGGAATACAAGACCTTTGTCCTGAAGATGGGTGTCGAGTCACAAAACATCGACTGCAATTGTTAAATATCTTATACCAAAAAGACGACCTCACTTCATTTCTTTCTTTTTCATTAGAGATTATATATTCCAGAAATAGATCAAAGCACAAAAGATATAAAAAAAAAAAATACATAAAAGATATCCTAAGTTTATGAAGTCTTTGTTCCTCTTTTATTTTTGCTCATTATGCATATCTAGTTTTTTCTTTTAGAAATTTTATTTTTATATACTCGTTAAGGAAACCATCAAAGAAAGGAAACAAGAAATAATGTTAATAATATAATAAAGGAGCAAATTGAAAATAATTTTATGCTTTGCAGGTTATAAAATGTTCAAGAACTAATTTACCTCCTTTCTGCCATTGTTAGGTGTGAATAGAAGCGAGGAGAGGGGGAAGGGGAGGGACGTGCTCAAGAAAATAAATTCTGCAATCGTAAAAGAGGGCCTGGTTGTCTGTCTGCCTTTGTTCCTTTTTGTGTTCAATCTCTTTTTTGCATGTCTTCGCAGCATTAGGAGGAATTAGAAAATTGAAAAATAAATTTCCAAATTAAATAGAAAAATTACATTAAAAATGAAATGGAATTGTTTGTACTAAAAAGTCAAAAGATTTTATTTTATAAATTATTAAGAATGTTGCAGCAAATCCCCCTCAATTAGGGAATTAGAATGGCGGAGAAGGTTCTCGTAAGGACTTTTGAATTTTTCAGAAGGGTATTGTTAAAAATATGTTACTGATAACTGAGACCTATATCAGTAATCGTATGCGTCTTTTTGAGCCCCTTCAATGCAAATGAATAATGAAACTTGCTTATACGAGGGTATAAATAGAAATTGAATTAATCCTTTAATTAATTCGTGTTTGGTTACAACACAAATGTTTGTCATTAATAGATTTTTTCTCCAGAGCGATGGTTCTCAACCTTTTTTCCCCGTAGTCTACTTTAATTGATATTTTATATCATTGCTCTCTTGCTTATCCAAGCAATTATTAATTAATAATTTAATTTTTCTATTAAATATACACTATATACATGCAGACTTTTACTTGAACTAGCAAATAATTAATAAAAAAGAAAATATTATGCACCAGCATTCAGGTTATTTAAAAAAAAAATCTTTTAAATATATAAATTTCACTATCTAACTTTATTTATTGAGCTTTATTTTTGCAATTAGAAATGGAACAAGATATATTACCAAAAAATATTTTTTATTTCTATTAATAGTAAATGAATAGAGATATAAGGTTCCATGGTTCCCTATATTCAATAATTTTTTTCCATGACTTTCTCAGATCTCCCTGAGCCATTGGGCTCTCGTTGAGAACCTCTGCTCTCGAGCAATTAAGTAAAAAATTAGTGAGTTGGACGGACAATGGTGATTCATACACCTCTTGGTGCATGAATTCATTACAAAAAGAAACTTTTTCTATTACGTTAATTCATGAAGTAAATTCGTTGGAATAAGAAAAACTTTAAGTTATTTGAAAATTTTCCAGATTGAGTTAACTCAGCTAGCAGATGTTTTAAAATGTATTCATTAAAATTTCTTCTTTTTTTTTGTGCCTTGGATAAGGTTAAAAGAGATGAGGAACTTTAAAGTATATTTTTAAATCCTCGCAATTTTTATTTTTTGTCATTCCTTCTCTTAGCATGAGAAAGCTTTAGTGATGTCGATTTTTCCAATTAATTCATGTTTATTATGCAACTTGCCAGCAAAAGGGTGTTTTTTTTTTTTTGGTGGATGCATTGGAGCGAATTTAAGAGCGAGAGCCAAAGAGAAAGGCAACGAAGCGAGAAAAACTTCTTTACAACTGTCATACGAGAGGTAGAAATTCAATTTACGTTTTTCACTCCCCTTTTATATATATAATCGTTATCAAGTATGAAATCCATAACGTGGATTATTTAGGTCATTTTATATTTATAAATATGTATTGTAGGTATAAATATGAATGCGCTTTTTTTTTTTTTTTTTTTATTTTTTTGAGATCTTTTTTTCCTTTGATTGATAATCTCATATATATTCTTTCTTGTTAAAGGAAGAGCAGCAGTATATAAAATGGATTTGCAGATGTAAAGTATTTCTAAATATATTTTCTCGATTTGCTTCTATTGAACGACTTTATTACGAGATCTTGGAATCTAAATATTTCTCTGATCATGAACTTCAAGATTTCTTTCGTTTCTTTGACAAAATTATATCCTCAAATAATAAGATTTGGATTTATTAAATTTTTTTCTATAAAAGAATATTTCACTCCTCCAATCTCGATAGTTTTTAGGTTTTTCGAGATCCGATTCATATGAATCAGATATAAATAAATAAATAAATGTCTCAAAGCAAGCAAATTGAAGCTATTTTTAATAAAATAATTTTTCCCTCCAGCAAATGCACTCACAAAAAATTATTTTGTTAAAAATCTATAGTTTTTGTTTGTCGGCCAAAATAGACCAGCGCAAAATAATTATATAATTATTTAAAATTGTGATAGTAAAAGAAAGTAGAAAACGTCATTTTGGAAGTCAGGAGATGTAAAAAAACTTTGTCTCGTAAAACATAAATTTAAAAATTTGACTCGATATTATGACTTCCATCTGCTAAGCTAGAGATTATCGAAACCAGAAAATACAATATGAAAAATTTAATTTAATTCTATTTTCTAAGATAAAAGAAAGTATTAATAAAAATATTTTAGGACGATAGAAACCAGAATATTTTTATTTCAGACTAAAATATGAATTAAACATTTCATGACTTCCATTTGTTTGATTAAAAGAAAATACGTCCTTTTGGAGCTCAGAGTACTAGAAAACTTTCATTTCCTGTTAAAATGCAAAATGAAAATTTCAACGATTTCAATATTTTCATTTGCTCGATTAAAAGAGGAAACGTCATTTTGGTACTCAGGAAAATCTTTCTTTTCTAGCAAAAATGCAAAGTGAAAAATTCGCCAACACCATTTCATGACTTCCATTTGCTAAAAAAATAAAAAATAAATCTTAACTTCATTATCATAGTGAAAAATAAATACTTTATTTAAATATAAATAGTATTATTTTTATGCCTGGTTTGGAGTCTTTTAATAATAAATAATTTTTTTCAATTAAAATAAATAAGACAAGAGATAATAAGTATTTTAACAAATGGACAATTTTATTCTCACCTCTTTATAAGAGAGAGAGAGAGAGAGAGAGAGAGAGAGAGAGGTCTGGTCAGTTGTTCAAGACCTGAAGGCGCAAGCATCTTTTCCCATTAGCTCGTTTATTTAAAAAGGCATTCATTTTGATTCTTTGATCAGTGTTCGATGGCAACCCACCCCTCACCCCCTGAAGGTCGTCTAAAAGGTAATTAATAGTTAATAATAATTCACTCCCCTATTAAATTAATATAATTACTAATAATATAATAAAAATATTCTTTTCTCTTTTTGCTACACACTTAGAATTTGTTGAAATAGTATATTATAATAATTATATTATAATAATTTTTTTGGAACTATGCTGATGTTTTCAAAAAACAAGGACGAAATTTTTTTTTTCTTTTTATTAATTGATATGTATATAATGAAAAATATATAGCTATATCAATTAATTTTTCATGTTAATTTTTGTTTTAGCTCCTTTTTTGCTTTCTCTTACCTATATATGAAATATATAGTGAGAAAGTAATGCGATCGCAAAAAAAATCGATGTCTCAACGAAAATACACGTTTTG
>JAAAKE020086246.1:6089-22052 GCA_010014785.2 Anisolabis maritima | reverse complement strand
TATAATTATAAAAATTGTTTAAAAATATTTTTACAATCACACAATGTATTAAAAGTTTAAATAAAATATGTTTATTCCAAAAATTATTTGAAAAAATTAAATTTTTCTAAGTTTTCCACTTTTCTTGCACCTCAGTGTATATATAGGTAAGAGAAAGTAAAAATTAGAAAAATATAGATTTTGATTGATTTTGTAATAAAAACTACTTACAAAAAAGAAAAAACTCTAAACACCATAAAAAACCGAATAGATGGGTCCTTTTTTTTAATTCCAAATATTAAGTTTTATTAGCAAAATTTTTTGGTCGTACAGTTTTATATAAAGTGGTAAGCGAGATCAAAGGAGTTTAAGACCCATCCAAGTAAGGAATTACTCTGGCACAAAGACTAATTGGCTCAGCGGCTCTATTAAAAATTAAATTCTGAATGTGAGAATGCGGCAAAAATAAGAGCGTTAAAAAATCAAATAATAAAGTGGTTATTGTTTTAAAATGACTGTGTAAAAAGTATAGTTTAAAATTTACAAAATCTAAGCGAGCTGGGGGTGAAGAGATCTCCCAGCACCATTTGGCTTCATTCTTGTAAATAGTATATTAAAGAGATAAAATGATTTAGTCACCTGGCCAATAGATTGAGGTACACTTGTAAGAATAGAGGTCGACTTCATACATGCCACCCCTAACAACGATGGCATTATGATCTGCTACCTGGGGTTCTTCAGTTAGGCTAGCTGTTGCTTGTTGACAACATTCCTTAGCCTGGTCCAAAGTAACGTGATGTTGGCAGGTACGTGCTTCTGAGAAGTATAAATCTTGGACAATTTGTCGATAAGCAAATTCTATCCGTAACGAGTCATAACCGCTAAATTCCAACCATTTTTTATCGGAATGCGCTTTATAGAACCACCGCACCTGGTCAGGACTCAGCTCAGTCACAATTGAATCACTATTATCCCAAAGAGATGACAACGGAGAACTATTTGAACCAGAATCAAGCTGAAAGAAGATATTTTTGATTAGTATATCACTATGATTGTTTTTTATGTATTCGGTTGTTGCAAAAATAATGTCCGTTTTTAATGTAAAACTTTAAACACAAAAATCTCCAGTTCTACTTAACCATTTTAATCGAATTAAGAACCGTTTTTATATATATACTTTTGCCAACGTGATAAGAATTTATTAATGCCTTTTTCGGAAGTCTGGTTCTCTAGATTCGATGAAATCTTTAAACGCAATTTCGGCATCGGTCTTGTTTTTAAACACTCTCCCATCTAGAAAGTTTGTTAAACGTGCGAACAAACGAAAATCAGGAAGGGATCTGGCGAATAGGGCGGGTGAGGCAGACTTTCGTATCCAAGTTCGTTCAATTTTTGCAGGGTGACCCGTGTAATTTGTGGGAGTGCGTTTTCATGAAGAAGAATCGGTCCTTTTCTGTTTATCAATGTTGGATACTGCTTTTGCAAAAGCTGGAGCATTTCCTCGATTTCTCTACAGTATTTCTCGGCAGTTATTGTTTCACCTGGTTTTAAGAAATAGTGGATTAAGCCTGCACAAGACTACCATACAGTCAACATGATCTTTTTTGGGTGCAAATCCGGCTTAGGAAAGTGTTTCGGCTTTTCATCTTTGACCCGAACGTTATCATAAAGCACTCATTTCTCATTACAGGTCACAATGCGATCAATAAATGGGTCATTTTTGTTGCGCAAAAGAAGGGCAGAGAAAATCGACGATTTTTGTTCATTTCTGTGAGTTCATGTGGAAACCATTTGTCGAACTTTTTCACTTTTCCCAGCTCATGCAAATGGCGATCAATAGTCGAATAGTGAACTTGAAGCTCTTCTACAAGTTCTCGAGTCGTTTTCGATGGGTCAGCTTCAACAAATTGCTTATTGTTCATTATCGACAGCACCAGGCTGACCCCGACCCTCCTCGTCCAGGAGGCTTTCTTCACCGTTCCGAAATTTTTCGAACCAACAACATACAGTTCTTTCATTAGCAGTGCCTTCACCAAAAGCCTGGTTAACTTTTCGGCTCGTCTCTGCCGCTCTTGTGCCTAATTTGAATTCATACAAAAAAATTGCCCGAATTTCTGATTTTTTCATCTGTAACAAAAAGATAAACAACTTTTGTAAACTGTGGTCAAAAGTAAAACTTTTAGCACATATAGATAGGGCAGGTAATGCCCTTTAAAATAATATATAACTTGACAACATTTTTATTAATATAAAATGCATTAAAGTTTGACATAACAAAAACGGACATTATTTTTGCAACAACAGAATATGTGGTTATCTATGCTTTTAGGTTTAATTCATCTCTTCATTTTTTTAAATAGATAATTACATTTAGACTATATATGAATATATAGCTGAAGTAGATTTGAAGGTTAAGAAAATAGAATAGTGACTATTATTATTTCTATTATGCTGATATTTCGCAAATTTGTGGTGTAAGAGAGGCAGTGGCGTATACAAGGAGAGAAAGGTAATGGGGTTAATTACTCCCCCGCTCCCCACACATGATTTAGTTCCGGATTCAAATTAGTATTAGTAAGTAAGAACTCCTGTAATCTTTTTAAAAATTTGATAATAATAATTTGAATTTTACTCTATGGGCATTAACCACTTTTCAAACTAACTAGAGGCAAGGGTGTACGGATCCATGGGAGTAATGTAGGCAATTCGCCCCCCCTAGATCAAACACTGCATTTGTTACCCCCATGCTCATGATTTATGGCTGGATACGCCAGTGGGGAGAGGAGACGAAATCTGCTGGCTGGATGGGTGGAGGAAAATGAAGATAAAACCTGTGCAAAAAGAAAAATTAATAATAAAAAGATTGATTTTTAGGGATAACTCTGTATATCCAAGATATATGTGGAATAATGTTTTCATAGGTTGGTCCGCGTTGATTTTGAGATTAACTCGACGTTTCGGCCCTCTTGCTGGAGTCATTTTCAAGAGTGGGTTAGGAGGTTATGATGGTGGTAGTTTGTTTTCCGGGTCGCAATCTTGCTGGTCTCCAAATTTGGTCGGTGGATGTCTCCAAGGTTTGGATTTGCTTGAGGAAAGGAATGGTTAGAACATCGGCCATCTTGTCGTTGCTAGTCCTCAGTGTTGAGTAATATGGTAGCGTTGCTTTTTTCTGCCAAGAGGATAATGATGCTTGTGTTATAGTAAAGTTGTTTTAGGGCGTAGCGTTCCTGTGAGTTTAGGTTGGAGTGAGGATGTTTTGTAGTTGGTAATATATGGGCTATTTCTGGTGGTTTCAGCGTCGTTTGGTGTTAGGTGTAGAAGGGTTCTTTTGGTTTGGCAGATAATGCTTTCTATAAGTATGGATTTAGGGGTTATGACAAAATTAAAGTCTGTAGATCGTGCTTTGGTGGCAATGGGTGTTGATATTTGTGAGTAGGGCTGTTGTCTAGTGTCGCAAAGGATGGGGTGAATGTTGTGCGTGTGAGTTTTAGAGTAGGTTGGTTAAAGTGAAAAATTGAGTCTTTGAGTAGGGCTGCATTTGCTCTGTTATTTTGGATATAGAGTGTGATTTTGTCAGTGTTTTAGTTGTAGTGTTTTTGGGGTGTCGTGTTGGTCGCGAAAGGCCTTTAGAAGGCTAGATCACAAAGAAGTTGGAATTTCTGGATTAGGAGTATTAAGTAGAACTTAGTAAGAGAGTAAGGGGGCGTATTAAATGTTCTGGAAGGTTTCGGCGGATGAGTGTATGTGAAGTGAAATTTTTTCGAGTTAATCCGCGTTGGTTGTTGAGGTTGACTCAAGGTTTCCGCTCTCCTTTTGGAAAAAACCACCACTACCATCATTTCCTAACCCACTACTCATATAAATGGCTCAAAAATTATCCAGAAGAGAAGCAATCCAAACCGTGCTTTATTGCCGAATGTAATGTAAAAGCTATTCCTGTCAAAAACAAAGCCTGCACCAAATGGAAACAAGATCAAAACCCATCTGAGCTGGATAACTTCCAGGGATTCATTCACCCAGCCGCTTCCAGAACTAACACACTAACCGACACCACACCATCCAACCAAACACTTCCTAAGAAACAATTCAACCAACCACCACCTAGAACACAGAGGTAAATAAAAGCCTCGGAGACAACCACAAACACTCTGACTCGATGAGTAGGCAGATTGAGGCCTCGAAGTCAACCCAAACAAAATACTAACAACACAACACCCAACCAAGCCCGCCCTAGACCTCAGAGCGAAATCCAAACCACCACCACACCCACATCCACCGACCAAACTTGTGGACCAGCAAGATTGCGACCCCGAAAACAAAAACAAACCACCTCCACCATCACTTCTTAACACAAAACTCTTGAAAATGGCTCCAAAAGGAGAGCCGAAACGTCGAGTTAATCTCAATTCCCGAATTTTATGATCACCTCAACACAGCATTTCGTAATTCACTTGTGTTAGAGTGTTCAGTTACTAGGATGGAATAAATAGTGTAGTTTCAATAAAGTTCTAAAAGTTTATGTTAAAATTAAAGTTTTTTTTATTCGGTGGGGAAATTTCCAGTATACAGTGTACTATCTATTTGTATTGATGATAATTTTTTACTACTAAAAATGATACATAATATTGTGTTAAATTTTCGGTATAGAAAACTTCTATAAGCATACATATGTTACATATTATTTTACATCGTTTTTTTAGTAGCCTTATTAATAAAATCCCTAAACACCAACAAAAAATTCCGAAAGGACAAGCAATTTCGTTAGAAACTAAAATAAAAATCTTAGACTGTCTAAAGAGAAGCTGTGGGACCTTAGCTTCTCTTTAGACAGACAGATGTGGGACCTTATCTGTTGGCAAAGCTTTTAGTTTAAGCGAAGCGACTATAAGAACAATTAGAAAAAATGAGAATTCTATTCGACAATCAATAATTTCTGGATCGAAACTCAGTTCCAAAATATCTTCTTATAGTCGAAATCCTATCTTAGAGAAAACGGAAAAATACGTGGTGTTTTGGATAGAAGGTTTACTGAAAAAAAGAATACCTATTGATGGGAAAATTATAAAAGAGAAAGCACTTAGAATATACAACCAACTTCAGGAATTGGAACCATCAACAAGTCTTCAGGCAACGAAGAAACTGGTATTTAATGTAAGTGAGGGATGGCTGACAGGTTTTCTAAAAAGACACGCATTTCACAATGTAAAAATAAAAGGAGAAGTAGCATCAGCAGACGAAAATGCTACAAAAAGCTTTCCGGATAAACTAGCAAAAATTATTGAACAGGGCGGTTATACTCCAGACCAAATATTTAATCCCGACGAAATGGGATTATTCTGGAAGAAAATACTTGAAAGAACGTACATAGCAAAATCTGAAAAATCACCTAGTAGTTTTAAAGCGGCCAAAGATCGGGTGACGTTCTTGTTTTGTAGTAAAGCATCTGGTGATAAAATGTTAAAGCCTCTGTTAATCAACAAATCTCTTATGCCACGAGATTTAAGAGGTAAGTACATTAAACAACTTCCAGTTCATTTAATGGCGAATAAAAAGGCATGGATGACGGTTGATCTGTTTACAAATTGTTTCTACAACCGCTTTGTTCCTGGAGTCCAGAAATATATGGAACAAAAAGGTTTGGAATTCAAAATACTTTTGCTCGTCGACAATGCGCCCAGCCACCCAATGCTGGATCATCCAAATATTCAATTGCTGTTTTTGCCGCCTAATACTACCTCACTGATTCAACCACTCGATCAGGGTATTAAAACAGCATTTAAAATGTACTACATAAAGCAAACGTTTAAATATATTTTAGATTCAGTGGAAAAAAGAAATTTGACTGTTGTGGAAGCATGGAGAAAGTTTACGATTATTGATTCTATTACACATGTTTCTTTTGCCATCAATCAGTCAAGTTGAGCCAATCGACCTTAAATGCTTGTTGGAAAAAAAATTTTCCAGTATGCGTTGAAAGTGGAAGTTTCGTAATACAAAAATCATCTGTGTGTTCTGAAATTATAACTCTATCAAATGCAATTTGACAAGATTTTAACTACAGGCAAACGGCTGACATCGCTGATTTGATGCGAGAAACCCTTTTGGATGAGGACGATTTGATTGAATTTATGACAGTTGATGATAATAAAGAAGTCGATAATGACCAAGTCCAAGGTGAAGTTCAGCTATTAACGGCTGATTTAATTCGCGAGGGCTTTAAATTTGCTACAAGTATGGAAAAACATTTTCTTACTCATGATCCTGACATGGAGCGTGCATTAAAATTTCAACGTAATCTTAAGTTTTATGTAGCTGGATATCAAGAATTATATAAGCAACTTGAGAAAGCAAAAAAAATAGCTACTAATAACACTCTTTATAACAACAAAAAAACCAACAGAGGCCGTTAATAACGAACGAAATTCTTCATTTGAATCAAAGCCGACAGTTGTACTAGTCATATCTGACATAACTACTGATGATAGCATTTTTGGTCCAGTCCGTAATAAATGTGCACGCTTGTTCTCAAGTAGCAATGAATAGTTGCGAAATTGATTCTTATTCCTAATTTAAATTTAAATTTTTATATGTTGTACTTATGAACTGAATTTTCACTGTATGTACATGTACACTACTTTCGTACAAAATTAAGTTACAATACTGAAGTCCTTCCTTATATACATACGCGAAGCAGATTGTAATAATTTAAATATATAAATTCCATAAATAAATAAAAATTCGAACTATTAAATATATTCTCCCACCTTTAAACTGGCGAGTTCGTTTCATACCCAGATTTATCTCAGTATGAACCTCTGCAGTCTACTCTGGTCTATTTCAATTTAAAAGAACAAAGATTGTTTTCCCTTTGACCTTAGGAAACTCTTGGTAAATTCCTTGATTTTGTCTCATTTCGACTACTGTTGACTAGTTTATCTAGGTATGTCTAGTGAGCAGAGCACAGTGCTTTAAAGGGTATTTAATGCATCTATTAGATTTATTTTTGAACCCCCTATTGATCAGCATACGAGTGTTGCCTTTTAAATTTCGGGATTGCGCTAAACTAGTGCTGCTGACGCTTCTATTATAATGTTTGACATTTTTGATGGTATACATACTCAGAATGTATTGACATACGAGGACTATTTGTATAGTTTACAATAACTTAAAATCATCTCGGCTAGAAATGGAATTAAATCGTGAAGGTCGTCCAAAATTGGTTGTTGTTCCCGAAAATATTGATGCTGTGCTTGAACTGATACTGCAAGATCGTCATGTGACTTAACGTGAGATTGAGGTATCTTTGCGTATTAGTGGGACCAGCATACATTCAATATTTCATGAACATTTGGCCGTCAAAAAGATTTGTTTTTGATCTTAGATTCCGAAATATAAAAGGCAACCTTCATATAAAACCTTTTTGTAATAAATTAAAATGGTTCAAATTGAAAGAAAGGCGGCATTTTCGAATGCCTGTCCATAGAACAGACAACCTTTGACCATCATTTCTGGGGACATCGATAAAGTTATGGAATAGAATCCTGGGTGACATCAGATCGGCACGTTCAATGGGGACCTTTAAATTTAAATTTCATGCCTACTTAATTGAGAAAGAGGAGCAGACAGTGTCACGTTAGCGAGGTGGTTGAGGAGAGAAGCGATTTTAGTAACCTATTTTATTATTATAAATTAATTTATGCTCTAAGAGGCAAATAGCCTCAGAGCAAATAAAGGATTCATTCATTCTTTCATTCTTACTCATTTTCTTGGCTGCAATCTCATCTTCCTAGAGATTGTACCACTCATATTCAGTATTATTTCGAAGCTATCATATTAATAACACCCTGACAAACGATGTTCGTTTGAAAACTTTCGCACAACTATGGTCAACAATCAACTGTATATATAAAAAAACGTTTCCACCTGCACGAGAAACTTGCAAACGATGATTCAACTATATAGTTTCTCACCCAATCAAAACGAAAAAGACTTATTCCAAAACACATGGATCTGTCATTTAAAAACATTGCTTTAAATTAAAAAAAAAAAACATGTTAGTAATTTGATTAATGAAATTAAATTTAAAATACTTAATAGTGAAATTAAGAATATTTTCACCCAGCAGGGATATATTTTCATCAGATTAAATATTTGTAAACAAAGAAAATGCAAAACCCTCCAGATAACCCAACAAAACTATACAACTTTCCCGAAAAATAGCGTATAAAAATTTTCTAAAATAAAACTCCGAAAGAAGTTTTGGAAATCGCAAAACTTGGCCATAAATTTAATTTCGATCTGTCCAATCCAGGAGTATTGGTTATATTTTTAATAAAATCGAAAAAATTATACAATGCCACCCTAAAGAAATACAAAACGAAGTGAGATTAAAAAGGATTAATCTAATCACAAATTATATAAATAAATAAAAAAAAAGTAAATATTCAGACAAAATAATTTAATTCAAATCCAGTAAAACTGCAGGAATTCTTAATATCAAATAAACATATTTTATTTACTAAAGGCTGACAAGACAAATTGCTCTATATTCATTAAAAAGATGAATATATCATTTTCAATAATAATATCTTTGGTGAAATAAAAAGTAATTCAAATAAAATGATACAAGAGTTTAATTACAAAACAAATATTCAAAATATTACAGAACAGCGCATTCCAAAATTATATGAAACCCTAAAGTTACATAAGCCAGGCCACGTTAAGACAGATTTTAGTAATATTTTTGTGGCTATAGAAAATTTATGAAAACACATAGGATATATCTTAAAGTTTGTAGTTGGAAAAAATGAATTTCACCTTAACGAGACAGTTTTAAATTTATTAACAAATATATAAAAAAAAAATCATCGGTTCCAGACAGACAATTTCTGGGGCCTTTTTACTTTCTACAAACGTCAAAAACGAAAAAGTCCTTGAGGTAAAAAAAAAAGATGAGTAGATATCCATTCCTTTACTAATTTAGGATTGGTTAATATCATCATGGAAGCCAATATTTTCTTTTTAAATAATAAATTCTACAAGGTAAAATCGAGGTAAACGATTTGCAAAAACGCCGCGCCTTTTTACGCTAACTTAGTTTTGGAAGATCTCGAGGTAATAATTTAAAATTTTTTATAGATATATTTATACTGGCTGCGCAGCCCAACTTTGGCGGGCTACGCACCTAGGCATGGATCTCCGACGCATGCACACACTGTCTCTTCTGTAAAAAATGTTTTTGCATATCGTTTTATTCCCTTTTTATAATAATAAGAATCTGAGTCGCTGGTTCCAAACATTTTACATATGTACATTATAGATCTGGTCCGTATTCTCGTAGTAGAATGACTCAACGGTTTACTTGTTTCAAAATGTTTTGATATATGTATTTTTTCACTTATTTATACCCCGGGGAACCCTAATTTCAAGTTTTATTAAAATAGAATGAGAAAAAACTTAGTGTGACTAAACACTTATCACACAACTTTCTCTTACCTAAGTAAGCGGTTGTTTGAGAGCTGGTTGGGTGGGTGCCCTTGTTTGGTTAGCTTGCTGATGGCTCAAATCGAGCGCCACGCAGATGTCTGTCGGCACTGGGGGCAGTCGTTCGCATAGGTCCGCGGTGTTGAGACCAATATATTGGCAAGTGGTACAAAGTTCTTGCCAATGCGGCCATCGTCGTACCAATAATGAATAAAATAAGGTGGACCGATGATAAGCTTCCTAGGCTGGCGATAAATGAGGGGCAGGCGATTCATGGATCAATACATGCTTCCCTTCTTTCTAGAGCGTGCCCTAGGGTTACTCAGGTCACAGCGCCGGACGTAGGCCTACCATGACATGGTGGAGATGCGAGTAGCATAGTGCATCAGTAAGTCGTCCTGCTCCGGCGTTAAGCCCTCGGCAAGCCTGATAACCTGCTCCCACTGCTAACCTATCGCATCAGTGCTCCTTCTCAAATCCCGGGCCGCGGTTATATCCTGCGACCCCAGAGGGGTACATTCGTGTCCATATTTCTCGATCTTGGCCCTGGTATGGGGTGGTATGCGACTGAATTGTTAGATGCGGCTGAGGCCGCTATGGTGGGTCCCCCAATATAGATAAACTTTTGGTTGCATGGCTGAGAGCGGTATTTTCGCATTATAACAACAGCATTCTCCTTGGATATCCCAAACCTTTTTCCCCTGATCCTCCTGCAATGACCTCGGGTAGAATTGCACGCATACGAGGGTTGCCTTTTATATTTCGCTATTTGAGATCAAAAACAATTATTTATCAACAAAAGTGGCTTTATTGTTTTTCAAAATATTCTTCATGAAGATCAATACACTTTTACATGCGTTTGGACCAATTTTCGAAACACTTTTCCCACTTCGATTGAGGCACCTCCAAAACATCCATTTTGAACGCATCAACCGATTCTTTAGGTGTCAAAAAACGTTGCCCTCGCAATTTATTCTTGATATGCAGGAATAAAAAGAAGTCATTGGGTACCAAATCAGGACTATAAGGCGGACGACCCATCAAATAGACGTTTTTGGTGCTCAAAAAGTCACTTGTTTGAGCCGATTTGTGAGACCTCGCATTATCGTGGTGGAGAATGATCCGTCTTCGGCGGTTAGTTTTCCTTATTTCTTCGAAGACTTCTGGCAAAAAATTGGTTGTGTATAATTCAGAATTGACCGTTCTACGTTTCTCTAAAGGAACGGTTGCTACATGTCCAGTTTTTCTGAAAAAAAAAAACAGGCGACCATTTGCTTCGAAGTGCTTCGTGCACGAGCAACTTTTGTTGGATTTGGCTCATCTTGAGGACCCATACACACACACACACACACTATCGCATACATACACAGGTGGCCCTTGGGCGTATTCCGCCTATCTCCATCCATTCTTCATCCATTCATACCATGCCACATTCATACCAGGAGTCTCTTAGCCGTCGTGATAACACGACGTTGCCCGTGTGTCACCGCGTGGAGGTGGGCTCCCTTCCATGCAACTTAGTCTATGTTATCTGTACACTTTTACCTAACTTCCTGTTTGTCTTCTTATTCCTCTTTGGTTGCACCGTCGCCGTGTTGATTTTCCTGCTGTGCCCTGTTTTGTGTCCCCATCACGTGCTCATGTCTGACCTGAAAGATTTTCTTCGAGAAGCTCTTGAACTTCTCCAGGTTTTCCCTTGTTGCCACCAGGGTTTGAAAGTTGACTTTGACATTAGATTCGCATAATTCTGCGTTTCTATGCTGGGAATAGAGGGGGCAGTCGAACAACATATGCTCGACTGTCTTCTCAGTACTTTGGGCATTTGGGATCTTCTCCCAGTTGCCTTGTAAATAGCGAGCCGTTAATTGGCCCATATCCGGTTACTAAATAAATGGTTTGTGTGTTTGGTAAAAACCAATTTTTCCTATCGTTATACCTGACAATCGGGATGAATTTTGCTCTCATCCTTCCATGGCTTACCTGGTTCCACCTGGATTGCCATTCTCTGGTGACAACAGTTTCCAACCTCTGGTACTCGTCCTTGAGTCTTCTCAGATCCTCGTCTTCATGTCGGGTGTACTCGTACCCCAGCCACTTGAAGTTTTCATTCTTGCGGACGTGGTACTTGGCCACCCTCCTCATGACTTCGAGCTCGATGGGGGGCTCACTTGTAATTGTCTGCATTGCCACCTAAGAGAAGGAATGTCCGCTGCGCCGAGATCAGATTTCTCTGAAAATGGTTCACGATCATTCTATGATACCAGGCTGCGGTTCCATACGTCATGATCGGCAGAAACAAGCTTTTGTAGTAGAACATTGTTATTTTTTGCCTGATGCCCAGTTTTCTTTGGCAACACTTTTTAGTCCTAATGCCAAAGGTGAGATTTTGTCATTGTGATTTAATATCCTGAGAGAAATTTAATTTTTTATCGATCAGTACACCAAGGTATTTTACCTCCTGGATGAATTTGATCTTTTTGTTATAAATTTTGTTTGAGATTCTGTCTTCATCTAGTGTTTCCTTGTGCAGAATAGCGAAAGTTGGGTTTACCGAGATTTCTAGCCTGCATCTGGCGCACCAATCGATAAGTGCCGCGGTTATTTTTTCTGACTTATTTACTAATTGGTTTCTGGTATCACCGTATGCAGTGGTCTGACGGCGCCCCACCGTGCCCGAGCAGGGGGAGCAGATCCCGCCCCTAAAGACCCCGGCGGCGTCATCAGGGTTTTCTGTTTTCATTTTATCTGAATCGTTTTGTCGAATATTTCTGTAATTTTGTTTTGAAAAGCCGGCCAGTTGGCTCTTTTTGTGTTGTAACCCGGCGCAATGCACCACCCACGTGAAGGCGCGCTAGTCGACAATGACACAGTGACGTCTATCGCGTTGTAATCGCTGATAGAGTAGTCTTCGACCACCTCCCACTGCCGGACGAGTGTCGAGTCAGCTGGACTGGCGAGTGTCACGTCGATGTACGACTCCCCGTGCGCAGTGCAGAAGGTTGGGCCATTGCCCGGAGCGTTGAGTATGTGTAGTCCAAATTTGTGGATAAATTCCTCAAATGCCTCTCCTCTCCGGTTTGCTCTTGGTGAGAACCAGAGTCTAGAGTATGCATTTGTGTCCGCGCAAAGGATTATTCATTTGTCGATTCCTATTCTGCCGATGATGTCGCCGAGCTCCCCCAGGACAGGGCCCCCACCCCCCCCGGGCCGGAAGAAAGCCCTAAAGAGGAACAAAACAACGACCCCCCATAGACCCCCCCCCCCCCCCCACGCTGCAATCTCGGTCGCAACAAGAAATCTTGAAGCCGTGTCGACTGGATATCCAGTTGCTGGTTTCTCACCAGCACCAGTGCTTCTAGGGGGTCCTGGCAGTTCGGCGTCAGTACTTGGTCCCTCGTGAGGCTGAAGCCACGTGCGCTCCCCTATATACATAGGGTTCCTGCAGTGCAAGTGCATCAACTCCACGTTATTATTCTTTTTTTTTTTCATCCATTTTAATTTTCATAATTTGTCCTTCTTATGATATTTTCTAGCGCCTCTTTGTAGGCCGGGGAAAGATCCATACAATCGGCTGCTGTTTACTTTTGGGTTCATATGCGTAGATCCATGGCTCGTCACCTCTCAGATGTCATAGACGTATTTGGAAGCCCCGCGATCAATTTTTTGAGAATTTTTTTCGACCAATCGACACGAGCCTGTTTTTGGGCGATAATCAAATTTTGTGGTATCCAACGCTAACAAATCTTTCTGACGGCCAAATGTTTATGCAATATTGAATTGAATGTATACTGATCCCACTAATGCCCTTGAAGGGGGCCCAGACGTCTTTGATATTCTAGGGCGGTTCCCCAGATTCGGATTGTGCGTCATGGAGATCCCCTTCCGTTCATCCTCTTTAATCTTTTGATGGATGCGGTTCTGGCCTGTGTCGACCTCGATTTTAATCTTAGTGGGGAGCCTGTCGAGGTCTCAGCATTTGTTGACGACCTAATGATAGTTTCTGAGTCGGAGTTGGGCCTGAAATATAATATCTCTCCGCTAGAGCGCGTAATGAACGGGTTTGGGTTGTTTCTCAATATCGAAACATGTATGACCATTTCCTTCTGGCAAAAAGGGAAAGGTCAAAGTGATGGGCGAACCAATATTGGAGTTCTTGACGGGCGAGCAGTTGCAGTTCATTAAAGTAAATGAGGCATGGTGATATGTGGGTGTGATTTTTTCACATTCAGGAGCCTACCCGGTCTCCCCTGACCTCTCTAACAAGGGCTTCGCTAAGGCCATAACAACTTTTGGAGAGTCTGCAGAGCTAGTCCCTGCAGAACTGCATCTAATGACTCTGGGGCGAGTTATTAGACATACCCTAGTTGAAATCGATCGCGTGATCAGGGCTGCCATCAGGAAGTGGCTTTGGCTCCTGCTCGATACGGCGCTTGATTTTTTTCCATACTCCCCTGCATACTGGGGGCCTAGGTATTACCTACTTAGAGCTGCTCGTCTCTAGGCTCACTAGACTTTCTCGTCCGGAAAATACATCTCTCGCCATGGTCGATGGTAGATCCCATTTCATCCTCAAAAAGATTGGAAATGCCTAGTCATGGATTCCCAAATTTCTTCCAAGGTAAAGCGTGAGCGGTATGGGCTGCGAATCTCCACTCTTCTGTGGGTGACAGAGACCTGGGCGGTGCTCCATTCAAGTCGGTATGCACCGGCTGGATAAGGGAGCGCGCTGATTAAATTCCTGCTAGAGACTATGTCCAATACATGCGCCAATGGATTAACTTCATACCTACGCGCATGCGGACATCTCGAAGAGTAAGGTCATTCGGTGGAAGTTTGCTGCAGAGCCGGATATGGCGCAAAGAGTCTCCAGACCACAAACTGTAGTCATATTGGCGTATGCACAACTTTTGCCTAATGCGCCATAATGCCCTTACTAAGACTATAGCGGCTAAACTCCATGAGAGAGGTTACGATCTCTATGAGGAATTGCGCAAATGGAGGTGCGTGGTTCAAGCCTGATATCGGGCCGTCCCACAACGGTTTTGTCACTATTCTCTATGCGCAGGTCATTTCAGGTGCGGTGGAACTTGAGGCCGCTAATGAGATGAAAGATGCTAATTATCGGTAAATAGCTCACCTTTTCGACCATACTGGTACTTTACATGTCACTAGTGAAGGCGTTACAATGACCTGGAGAGGCGTGATGTCTCCAACTTCGGCCATTGTCCAGCAGGGCATTGGAATCACTAGAGCAACCATTTGCGGGTTTAGTGACAAGAGTACTTCAGGGCATCAGTGGGGGAGCATATGTGAAACCGGAAAACGCCAGACTCATAGGCTAGACCATAGATTTAGGCATGGGCGGGTGGCTCCTTAGCGACCACGAAGATGTGGTCAGGCATGGCTGTCCCTATCATCAAACCATCGAAGGTGGAAGCCGACATCAAAAGGATGAAGAGGCAGAAGGCGCCAGAAAAAGACGGCATCACTACAACAGCGCTGCAAAATCTATCTGGCAAAACAGTTCTCTTCCTCACAAGGCTCATACAAGCAGTAATGCTTGTAGGCCACTTCCCCTCCCCATAAAAGACATTATCGTCATCCTCAAGCCGGGGAAAAACCCGAAACTACCCTCCTCATACCGGCCCATCAACCTGCTCTCATCAATTGCCAAGCTGACGGAGTCATTCATTCAGAAGAGGCATCTCCGCAACACAGCAACTGACACGGGTGGTTAACCATATCCAGGCAAAAGTTAACACCGGATATAGATCTGTACTCGAAATGCTGAACCTGGCTAAGACCTTCGACCAGGTATGGCACTCCGGATTCTGTTACAAGTTAGTAGAGCAAGGAGTCAAATGTCATCGCCATTTTCCTGGAGGATAGACATTTTCAAGTACATGTGGGCTCTTCGAGATCATCTTCTAGGCCCATGCGCGCTGGAGTCCCGCAAGGTTCCAAAATCTCCCTGCACCTAGTCAGCTGCTTCGTCGCGGATATCCCCACTAAGAGGGAGTCTTCCTGGCCTAGTAGGCGGACGACACAGCCTTCATCGCCTCAAGGGCCCCTGACGCACACTGAAGTTCCTCAACGACCATCTATGAGTAAGAGGCCATCTGTTTCCGAGCCAGAAAAAGTCGTCTGATACTCGAAGGCGAGCAGGTTGAATGGACCCCCAATGCCCGCTATCTCGGGGTTTGGCTGGACCAGAACTTCTCTTGAAAGACTCACTGCGAGAAGAGAGCAGCACTGGGAAGAGCTTCAACGAGAAGTCTCTTCTCAGGCAACTGTTGAGACAGAAGAGTTCTCTAGATGTTGGCTGTAAAATCCTGCAACATGCCATCACACAACCCATCCTAATGTAAGGATCAATAGTGTGGCACAGCCCAATTAAGAGTAATATCGACAGGATACTGACTGCTGACCAGAAAGCTCTCCATACAATCGTCCGCCCCCCCCCCCCCCCCCCCCCCCCCCCCCCCCCACCCCCCCCCCACC
>JAAAKE020086245.1:0-37281 GCA_010014785.2 Anisolabis maritima | reverse complement strand
GGGGTGGGGGGAGTCAGGGGGGGGGGGGGGGGGGGCGGGTAGCGTTACTTTTAACCATAGAGGATAAAGAAGAGCTTGTGGATATCAAATGGGGAATTATATCGCATGGAAAATTTCTATCATGAAAAAAGTCAGTTAAAAGAACGAGTCTTAGCAGAATCGTTCACAAATAGGAAAGTTTTGCCTCTCTCGTCTTTGGGCTATTAGCCGTTTAGATAAATTTTTTAGTGATTCATTTTTTAAGAATAATCAATTTCAAATAAGGAAGAAATTATTTTGTTAAAATAAACATAACTCTATTCTTTACAATAGTCAACCGGTGTATAAATTAAATTAAAAATGAAAAAAGCCATTGATCATCATGAAAAATGATCCTTGTTAAAATTTCATTTGTAAAATAACAACAACATTATGAATCAAAATGAATAAAAAAAAAATGTAAACAAATAAAAATAAATAAATCATTGATCTTTGAATTTATTACAAGTTGATATGAATTTAAAAAGAGAGCTCTTCATTTGATATCCATAAACAAATGAGAGAAAAGAAAAAAAAAAAAAAAAAAAGTGAGGGGATTTTAATATAAAACATGCATGCTCACGATTCAGTTGACAAAAAAATTGAAAAAAAATAAAGAGATGAAAGCAGAGCTAGTGGCCTTACCTGAAACAAAGAGAAAAAATTGTATTTAATATAATGTGAAAAAAAAGTTTATTAATTTTTAACAAAAAAATAAAAATAAAAAAATAAAAAAAAAAAAAAAAGCAGAGATGAAATATTTTCATATTATAATAATTTTAAATTAAAAAGGTAATATTTAATTTTTAACAAATTAATATTTATTTAGCCTCTGTTCCTTTTTTTAAAGTCTTTTTCGGCATCTGAGGCCATTTAGACCCCGTTTTGGACTCCCATTTGGACCAAATTAGATCCTTCTAGAGATCGAGGAATGTCGGCTCACGTGGTGCTCTTGTGAAAGAAAACTCGCTGTATCGAGCGGTTCATGAGTGGCTTATAAGGCGATCAACTCGCAAATGCGTACGTGCCTTTAAACTCTAAATCAAAAAGGGGGAAAAAAAACTGAGAAATTAAAAAAAAAAAAAGTGCAAAATGAAATTCTTCTAGATATTACTTTGAATTTTTCATTTTTGTTCATTTTGAGAGAGAAAGAGAGAAAAAATGCATCTTTCTGCATGTTTCCATAACTAGCCAACGTTTCTTTTTAAAAAATTTGAAGAGAAAGTGGGGGAGGGGGGGGGGCCACTTTTAACCATAGAGGATAAAGAAGAGCTGGTGGATATCAAATGGGGAATTATATTTTTTTTTTTTTTTTTTCGTATAAACCTATTTTATAATAATGGTCCTCGTCGAGATGATAAAAACCTTTGAGAAAAATAATCGCCTTTATTCTTAAAAGATTCGAGAAAATGCGCAGAAGCCAGATAATTAGTGGTAGCTTGAGAACTAGTTTTTTTTTTTTAATTTTTATGATTTTTGATCCATGAATAAAAATTTCTTCTATAATTAAATATAATTGATAATAACAATAATCATTTCACTTTTAAATTAGCTAGAAGGCAGATAGCCGTTGCTCCATTTCAAAGGAATCGGAAGTTCAGACGAACGGACATACTTTCTTTGAGATGAGGGACACGTGCAACAAAACAAGCACGAAGTGGATTCGAACTACGTCCACCTGGAATGCCCGGTGTCCCCTGGATGCGGGTCTCACATGCATTTAATTGTTCGTCGTTGCTTATTTATTAGAATCGGTATTATAAAATAATGATCAGCTGTCTCCGTTCTTTAATTAAAACATGTTCAAAAGTATAAAAAAATGATAAAAAGCGAAGTTGCCAGTTTTGGATTTAATTACTTGTCCAAATAAAATTGTTTTTCTTGACTACACATATGACCATAGGTTCCAAATAATTGATGTAATAATCAACATGTGACAATTTGTTAACCCAGAAAATAGCTTAATGAACGATCGATAAGTCGAAAACAAATTTTAAATTTTTTTAAATTTTAATCAACTGGCTGCTCTCCAGAACCCCTGACCAAATCCATATTTTTTGTTTTAAAAATTTATGCAAGATTATATGAATTATTAAATTATTATTATTGTTGTTGTTGTTCCGCATAAGCAACAACTCTGATGTGAACACATCATGCAACTTTCTCATACTCCTGCGATTTTAAAGATAGATTTTTTGTTTGAAAAATTGAATAAAGATTTGTTAGCTATCAGCAAGCTTTTTACAGGCTTACCATATTTCTCTGTATGAGTTTTGGTTCTATTGACATTTATTTCCCTCGAGTGGAATCAAGAAAAGATTTTAATCAGAATCTTTGGAAAATTAAAAAAATGTAAAGTAAAAACATTTTAAAATAAGCTTTCAATTTCAGTATGAAACTATTTCTAGAATAACTTTCACAATAAATGCAAGCGTGCATTTCTCTCTATTGGCTCACATCTCTTAAAGCAGAGGTAAAGCTCTTGCTTCATAATTTAAGGGTCAATGAATGGGTCGCTTCTTGTCCTGAGCGATAAAATTTATTTAAATTAAATTTGAGAATCTAAATGCCTAAAAGAAGTTAAAAAGAAAGTGAATGAAACACCGTAAAAAAAAAAATCTTAACGCCTTAGATTTTAATTTTATTCTTTGCTCATTATATTGACAATGAATTCTTAATGCTTTCTTAGCCATCAAACAATAATTCTCTTATTTGTATTAAATAAAGGATAACATTTGATTTTAAGCCGTATTTGTTTAATAATATTATACAATGTTTCGGGCTGTGTCTATTATGTAAATGTCTTCAGGTAACACTTATAACTCACAAACGTTGTATTATTATTAAATAAACGGAGCTTAAATTAAGTCTTTTGTTAATCGTACAATGTTTGTTCTTATAAAGACATTTAGGTGGGTGGATATGATAAAACATATTTTTTTGTAAAATCCAATAGACTCATAAATGAAAGAATACTTAGTTTAGAAGAAAAAAATGGATTTAATCTGTTATGACTATAAATTATAAGAATAATTGTGAGGTGATATTAATAAAATAAATGTATTAGCTAAAATAGAATTTAAAGCCTTCATATGTAAATCAGTCATATTTTTAGAGAAAGAGCGAAAAAAAAAATAAATAAAGATATAACGGAAATGTTTATATTTTTCAGGACTAAATGCATGAATGAATGAGAAGAAAGAAAAAGAGTAATAAACTAAATTACGAGACAGCTCAGCTGCCCCTTCTCGGAACAGGTACTTTTTCATAAATCAATATGCCGAGGAGTTATTCCCGGAGATAATCGAATGCTAATGGAATCATTAGGAAATTAGGAAGAAGGTGCAGGGGAGCCCCGCGGGTGCAGGTGCAGGTGGAGGAGTGCAGGTGGGGCAACGAACCCGATTATCGGGCTCTCCTCTACCGGATTAAATCGTCCTCAGCACGTGCCAAATGGGAATTCTTTTATAATCCCCTTCCCCTGCTCTCAGATTCAAACAAGTTAATTAGCTAAAACCGTAATTAAATAAATCCAAAAATGAATGAATAAGTTAGCTTGTATATATATACCTGGGAAAACAATTTGGGTCGGGTTATTTCAAAATAACTCCTACACAAGCAGGCCACCTTTTATTCAAGTTTAGGGAAGAAAAAGCTGATCCAACAAGAATAATATAATAAAACTTGTTTTAGGGTGATGAATATAAAGTAGAAAACATCAATGAGATAAAAAAAAACACCTGCAGAAATAGTTTATGATATACACAAAAAAAAAAAAAAAAAAGAACTTTCATTGATCCGAATATTACTTCCGTTACTTGGAAAAAGTCAAACCTCAAAAACAAATTAATTCAATTGTATAAATTTATTTTCTTAATCTTGAAATTTTTATACCAGATTTTATTAAAAATAATTTAATGAAATGGCGGCATGGCAATTTATTTATTAATACATTTAATGAGAAAAATTTTAAGAAAAATTTTAAGAAAAATTAGACATCTGATGAATACTTATACAATTTGATTCACAAAAACGAAAGAAATAAAAATCTATTTGAGAGATGATGGCAGTCGCAGTTTCTGATATATTTAATGAGGGGAGGAGTAAAAGGTTGGAAATTTCTTTAACTGATAAGAGTTTAGATCGGCTTATGTAAAATTTAATACATCAAAATGATGAATTTTACTAAAAGAAATATTTCGAAATGCACCTCAAGTATAATCCATTCCTTTAGACATATTTCCGCATTTTAACCTCAGAGGACAAACTTTAAAAATTCAATTTACACTCATATTCGAGATGTGACATCTCGAGTTAAAGTTTTTTCCTTCGATGATTTTTTTTTATTGTTGCTTGAATCAGATACAATGCAAAAAAAAAAATGAAACAAATTGGATGAATGTATCTTTTGGAAAATTATGTTTTTGTATTTTAAAATGTTTTAGCATTTTTTGCATTTCTAAAAGATTAACTTAGAACTTTTAGGAAAAAAAACAGATAGGGGAAACCTGGCGAGGGGCGTCTACTTCAGCTGATGTCTATTTATTATGAAAGGCCATATTTAAAATTTGAAAATATATCTTAGTAAATATCGAGAAATTAAATTAATTAATCTGATGAAAGTTTAAAGTGTCTATTTTGCCTATTTCAGACTTTTAGACTAGTGCCTTTTTAAGTTAAGATAAAGAAAAATAGAAAATTTTAATTCTTTCAATTGTATACATAAAACAATATATATTATTTTAAAATTTCTAAAGTATCATAGTAAAAAATTTTTCTAAAAATGAATACATTTTTTTCTTCTAAAACCCGAAAAAGGTCACTTTACAAAGTGATTTAAGAGAAGGAAAAAAACAGCCTATTATTTTATACTTCATTTCTATTATATATTCTAAGAGTTTTTTTTATTCTTAAACAAAATGTCTAAACCAAAATCTTCAATAAATTAGAAATGAAAAAAAAAATAATAATAAAAATATATTTTCAAATTAATTTTTTTCTCTTCAATTTTAAACGACCTTTTTTCCTATTTTATTTTTAATAATTTTTGTTTTTTATTGTCATTTTAGGCGGTTAAAACCTATTTTTTAGTATATAAGCATCTGATGTTTAATTATTAGAAATTATTATAATCAAAAGTTCTTTCCTAAAGGGCATGGCTTCTTGTGTTCGACCGATCCACAATCCCGAGGAATAATATATATATATATATATAGGCCTAAAATAGTGTTACTAAAAGCCAATGTTTGTTTGTGATTGTCAGGGAGAAGGGCAAAAATATGAAATAGGTACTAAGATAGGGATGAA
Source organism: Anisolabis maritima (assembly GCA_010014785.2). Taxonomy (NCBI): domain Eukaryota; kingdom Metazoa; phylum Arthropoda; class Insecta; order Dermaptera; family Anisolabididae; genus Anisolabis; species Anisolabis maritima. The sequence goes on along the minus strand of JAAAKE020086245.1, from coordinate 31,956 downwards.
AACAGTAGGGTTCAAATTATATATTTCTATTAAGATAGTAAACTAAAAAGTTTCAGAACTCCTCACTGATTTTTCTTTATTTAAATAAATAAATATCTAACAGATACTTTCTAAGGACAATTAAAATCAAGTTTGCTGATTAGCAAAATGTATTTAATATTAACACTATTATAAAAAAAGCTCAAAGTAAAAAAAGAATGACCTTAAAATTAACAAAGCTGATGTACCCTGTATCTGGAAGGGTGATCATGCGGATCGTGACTAAAACAAGTTATCAATAAAAAAAAAAAAAATGTTTTAAAATTATATAGATCATTATTGAAATGAAAATTGTTATTTTAAAAATCAAATAATACCATAATTAAATTAATAATATCCCAATTTTATATTCTATATAATAAGATATAATAGGTGTTTTAAGATAAGCTTCGAGAAGAGGATAGATCGCAACTCAATTTCAAAGTCATGATCGATGTTTGGATCGAAGAGCCTGCAGGTTAATTAAGAAGAGGAGCCATGAATGGCCATCCAGCTTGCCGAAACGAGATTAAGGAATAAAAGAAAAAAGAGATAATCAAGTCATAAAGTGGTGTAATCTTCAAGGGGATCAATGTTTTTCTTCTTTTTTTTTTTTTTTTTTTTGTTTCTTCATCAATCGATCATCCTACGGATAATTATATATTAACGAAATTTATATTAGAAATAAGCTATTTTGTTTTTATTAATAAAAAGAAAAATGAAATATTATTTATTATTATGTTATGATTTATTTAAAAAAAAATGTAGCTTATATTAATATTTCATGGGAATTTGAAAAATAAATTAGATTTAAAGCTTAAAAAATACGAATATTAAAAAAAAAATAATTTCTTAGTACGAGGATTCCCTTCAGTGGGATTTGCGATTATACGGAGAAGAGAACTCGATGGCGCAGATGGAATTTTAAATAAAAAAAAAAAAAGAAGAGGAAAATATTTAATACAAAAAAGTCACCGATTTCATCTAAAAAATAAATAAATATTTTTCTACAATTACATTAATTTTACTAATAAATTTATAATATTAAAGATAAATAAATCAAAGAGAAAAAATGCGACATAAAAATAGTGCAGAAACAATGAATGCCTCCAGAAAAAATTTGAAGAAATTTTAAATTATAAAGTTAAGGGTAAATAGGAATTAAATTTTTAATGAAAATTGAGTATGTTAAAAATTAGAACATAAGGAAATATGAATAAAGAAAAGAGAAGACAAGGAGCTAAAGTTTCCAATGGCCTATGTGTGATTAAGTTGTCTTACAACTGAGAATAAGTCATTAAACAAAACTTTTATGTTTTATGTAAATAAATAAAAAAAATTGCTAATAATTTAAAATAAATATAGTAGGATAACGGACACCTTCAATTTATCGTCTGTTTCTAAATGGCCTTCTATGTCGGACGACGAAAAAAAAAAATTGAAAAATAATAAATAAAAGTGTAGAGTCTCAGAGTTTCACACCTTATGGATTTGTGAATGACGACCACGATCGGCCCGAGTATCTGTGTTTTTCCATCCTTTATCCAATATGTCGGTCTTTTCCTTACATATTCAAGCTGTACGACGTGGTCCTTTATTATTTTTCTCGGTGGTCTTGTGCAGCGCAAGAATAATAAATAAAAGTGTAGTTATTTAAAAAAAATTCATTTTGAAAAGCATTTTCAGTTCAATTTTGGGGCTCAAATATTCCGATGGGTATCTCATCTTTGGAAAATAAGCTTTCGCTGTAGGCCTATATATGAAAATAATCGATCACTGTTCTGAGTTATGACTGATATTCAAACACTGACAGACGACTAATGTGAATGAAAAGGCGTATCTCTCTCTCTCTATTTCTTGCGGAATAAATGTATTAAATATATCTATTTAAGATTCTTTGCTCTAAGCCCGTATTAAATATAAAAAAAAATTTTAAAAAAGGGGATATACACTTAATTCCAAAATAATTTATCAAACCCTTCTCCCCACTCCTTTTTTTTTCTTGACAACTTTTATGCTACTTTTCCAGAAGAAAAAAATGCTTTTTCCTAGTGTTTTAATTTTATAAACATTTAGATAAAAATATACACCCTTACGTATGTATGGAAAAATATAATAATCATGAGGAAATTCAAAAACGTCAAGAAAGCGCAACCAATTTGCCTAATGATCCTTTTTTGTTAATTTACATTAATAAGTTTTAAGATTTGTAATCAATATCTTAATGCATTATATGTAGATAATAACAATAACGGGATTGAATTTCCGGAAATTTAATTAAATATCTTATTATATGGAATTAGTTGCGCCCCTCTTGTTGTTTATTAAGATAGAATATCGGAGGGATCGAGGAGAGGGAGTGACCATAAGCAGTAAGCTGTAAGCCTCCCAGGTAATTGACGGTAATTCCTCTAGCAAGCATCAAGACTAGGGATGATTTCAATTGAAACGAAGAGACCCCGCCTTAAATCGGACAGCTCTAGCTAGGCGTCGAGTGCTTAGCTTTCGGTTGGTATTGGCTGCTGCTTCTCTTAAGTCCCTAAGGACTTGCATGCATTCACTCCCAGGGCCTTAAAAGGCCCTTGTCGATCGTTCGGGTGTCGATGGTCACGATCAATTGCTCACAGGGGCAAGTCTACTTTCTTTAAATCACTGTGTCCAGGATAAAAGACTTCTCGCCGCCATTCTATCAATAAATAATTAGTATTTAAAAAGTTGAGAATTATTTAAGATTCTTATAACTCTAGACTAGTCCATGAGATCTGTCCTTTTTAGTAGTGGAATTTTGTTAGGCCTCAAAGTAGGAATAAGAAAACGACCTGCATATAATGTTAGTGTTTTTGAGACCCCAAAACTTGGGAAAAATCTGGTCTGGGAAATAAGTTTTTTTTTTTTTTTTTTAATCAAAGCTTAAACAATCTATCAGACGTAGGCAACTGATCATTTACTTAGAATATATTTTGGCAATATTGATGGAATATTAGCTAAAAACATTCCAAAAGGGGGAGAATATTATATTGACTACCAATTAATATAAATAAGGAGTTCTAAATATAGCACCAGATGTTGAAAAAAATTTCACTTGAAAAAAAGAAATAAGTCAAAAGGATTAAATAAAATTCCAGAATTTTCTTTCTTTGATGTTTATTATATTATAACCAATTTTTTTTTTAAATAAACCCGCTCTTACTCAACGGATTGTTATAAAAATTGGGCCAGCGCTGAAGATAAAGACGTAGTAATTATTATCACTAGTTTCAAAAGATATGGTCCTGTAAATGCTAAGAACATCGAGTGCGCGGTTGTGAAAGGCCTTTTTTTTAAGATATCTAAAAAAAAATTGAGGGAGGGGGGATCAAATTTTTCATGGTCATACTTTCCCCTTTATAATAGTAAGGGGGAAGTAAAAAGTTGTTCAACGACTATTATTTTCTCTTTCTTACTTTTCTTGTATTAATAACTACTATCAGAGGGAAGATTAATAGATAATATATCATTATATCATAGAATTGACTATATTATATAGGGCGATATGACTGGCTATTCAAGGGAGGTGACCCCCATTGTGCACTAGTGTCCATAACAGCACAATATTAATCATCCACTAACAACCCTAATCAGAGTGGAAACGTCAACGTGAGAATAAAAATAAAATCAAAAATCGTTAATTTTCAGACCTGATATGTAAACATAATGCAATATATTTTATTTACAACTAATTTATTAAATAATTTTTCCAGGTAGAGAAATAACTAGATTCTTGGATTAACATAAAATCTATGTCCAACCTATTTCTCCTTCTTCTATCTAGGACCTCCAACAAACAAAGGACTATTAACTTTCCATGCCCTATCTACCACAAGAGAGAGAGAGAGAGAAACGCGCAATTTAAATACGAGTAACTAAAGGCTTATTTGCACAAACGCTTAGAGCGAAACTCTCTCTTTTTCCTCATCTACACATATATATTTAGGTAAATCCAGTTACTAAAATTAATTGTTTCCTCTCTAAGCATCGCATTTATTGGTCATTATAAATATAGCAAATCTTTTGGTGTGGATGTGTCAAAAATTTATATACTCTACAATATTAAAAAGGTGTCTGTGACCAGAGAGGCCAGCCCCTACTGAAAAACAAAGAAATAAGAGTAAAAGGGAATAAAAAATAAGAGTATAAGTTAGAAAAATGAAAGATTTAAATTAAAATATAATTTGGAACAAAAAATGTCAAAATCAAAAAAGAAAAAAAAAAGAAAAAAAAAGTAAAACTTTAATTGGTCCCTCAAATAAAAATTCTGGCTACTTCTGCTTCTGTGTTAGTTATAGATTTTTTTTTTTTTTTTTTTTTTTTGTTTAAAAAAAATATGAAAAAACTTAAAAATGGAAATTCATTAAAATTCCTTCAAACTAATTTTCCCTACACGTCCAGAGACTAACGAGTATTTGTTTTTTGACATCTTATTACATCTAGACATTAATTATGAATTGTAGACCAAAATTTGTCAATACCATTTTAGGTATATATACATACATATTTATTAGCACCTAATTATTTAAATTTCAAAAAGCCAATTATGGAATGATTAGAACATCCTTTTCCAAATGAAATGATGGTAAAAAAAAAATGAAAGAATAAGATGTAGCCTCGTATAAATGAAGCAGATATTATATTAATAATATTAAAAGAGAGTTAAAACTTTTAGAAAAAATCCAAAATATTAAGAATATAATATTTTTTTTATTTGTTATTTAAGGTCTTTTAATTCATTTCCCGGATAATAAAAGATATATTAAAACACATTTTTTTGCACACGATAAGATGTTAAATATCATAATTTCCGGTGTACTTTGGCTTTAATTTCATTTTGTACAGTTAGATGATAGAAATCTTATTTTTTATTTTCTCAAATCTTATTAAGAAAAAAAAACACTTTAGTGATGTAATCTATTTCTTAGAGCTTCCCAAAGGCGTTGCCTCCACTCAGTTATCTTGTCTTATTTTTTCCGCTTGTTGTCTAAGACAGAGTGACGATTAATCTAATGCTCGATGCATAAATTTAGCGGATCTGGCTTGATTCCATTCCATCCCCATCTTTCTTAAGAGGGTCTCTTCTCTTCTTCCCATTGTCACGTTCCGGACAATCTTGAGCGTACCATCTAAAGGATGCATTAATAAACTATTCAGGAATTTCATCTAGAACCTCTCTTTTTGGTTGTTGGTCCTGTTGGTAGTCAAAGGCGAGTTTGAACCACCCCATCATCAGAGATTGATTGCTACATTTACTCCAACTACATTATTCAAATACTAATTAGGATGTAATAACCTTTGACGCGTTTCCATTTGCTACTAATCACTATTGAATATTAACCATTTTGAAATCGATTTAGGTTTTGATTTGATATGCAATTGCAAAGTCTAAGATCTTTTCCTTTTTCTTTAGGTGTCTTCTTTTTAATGACTTAAGGGGGGAGGAGGGGAAGGAGGGTCGTGACCAGAATGTCCTGCGAAGGAGCACTCAACAAGTGCAAAAGAAATCACGTGCCAAAGCCTTAAACCGAATGCCATTTACAAAATTCTTATAACACACTAGTATGATTCTATTTTAATATCTTTTTGCATTTTAATAGCTGTTTCTAAGATACTATTAAAAATTTATTTATTTTCTAAGAATCAGAAGTACTTTCATTCTTGCATCTAACAATAGAAAATTAGATTCTCTTGAAATCGCTAGATCTAGTTTTTTACTTTATTAAACTCTTATTTATTCAAATTTATATGATTTATAAGTTTTAGTTCTCCCTCGTGGCCGAGATGTTAAAGATATTGACATTGTCAATATTGATAATCTTAAAAAGTCAAGGGCTGTGGGTTCGGACCCCAGGCAGTCCGATGAAAATATATTTAAATCAATTGGATACCAGTGGATTTAAATAAATATGCCTGGATCATTTGTATCGTGATCTTGTTTATTATATTTCGTTTAAAAGTCTATAGGGCCTCAGGTCCGAAGACATAAAAAAAAAAAAAAAGTTTTAGGTTAAGATAAAAGTAAATATTGTTTTAAGTGAAAAATAATAGAAAAAAAAAAAATATATGGCAGTTAGAGACGTAGTTGGTGGTCGAATCGGATAGTATTTTTAGGAAAAAGTTATTTCCATTAGGTACATTACAAGATAAGAAAAATTATTCTAATTTTTCTGTTTATAAAATTCAAATTATAGATTAAATAGTTTTTTTTTTTAAATCTTTTTGGCATCTGAAGCCATATCCTTGTATAAACTTATTACGATACACATTATCCAGGCAATTGCTATCCAAATGATATAAATTTTCATCGGACTGCTTGGGATCCCAACCCAAACCCCTTGGCTTTGAAGGTTATCACTATTAACAATGTTATCTTTAACCTCTCGACCAGGGGGGGGGGGGATTTAATAATTTAAATACTAATAGTTGAAAAAATTCATGTTATAATCTATATAAATATATATTTTATAATAAAATACTTTTTTTTTTTTAGTCTTTTTCGGCATCTGAGGACATTTAGACACCTTATTTATTTAAATTAATTGTTAGCCAATATAATTTAAATAATTTTTGTCGCTCAGGACGGGAAGCGAACCACTGATCTTCGGTACGAGAAGTCAGACATCTAGCTCTGTATCAAGGAATAGGGCTAAAATCATACTTAAAAAAAAAAAAAAAAATATTAATAATAATAATGAATCTAAATGTGCCTCATTAATAAATAAAAGTATACTAAGAACAATCAATAAGTTGTACCACTGTTCATCGCTAATATGGAAAAAGTAAAGAAGAATATATTCCCCAAAGTTCCAATGTTTACCAAAAAATTACTGCGATCTCGGAATTTAGATCTTTTTTATCTGTATAAAAATGCAGCACTATAGAATAATTATTTTTTGAGTGATGGAGAAAGAAATTATCTCAGAAAACATACATACCTACACACAACAAGATTGGCCTTTAAATCACACCATATTTTAATGTATGAATTAATAATTCTTCTTACACTTTTAAAGAATGAGAAAAAATTTTTCTTCTTCATTCATAGATTCATGATAAATTTTTATTAAATAAAATATCAATTATATTAACGAGCAGGTCAAATTTTTTTCTCAAAACCTTTTTTATGTAATATTATTGATAATAAAAAATAATAATTTTTATGGATAATTATTTTTTATTAAAATAAATTATAAAACTAAATGTGATTTGTGATCGACGTATTTAATTAAAATATATTTTATAAATGAAAATTACAAAAAAAAATTTTTTTAATTAATAATATTGATATTAGATTTGCGAAAAATAAATATTCAGGAGAGCAATCTTATGTTTCTAGGTTTTTTTTTTTTTTTTGAAAATAGTTATCTATGAGAATTAATTAAAACATACGATATAATAATATTTTACGAGAAAACAATTTATATATATATATATATATATATATTATTTGATCTAATATCAATATTATTAATTAAAATCCAAATCTAATTCCACATTTAATTATCGAAAGAAATTTTACATATTGGGGGGGAAGGGGCTTGCTCGTAATTAATATTATAAATTCAAAAAATATATAATAAATCGATATAATGGTGAAATGGCTTATCCTATTATTTTTTTTATAACGGTACACGCGAAAAGAAAACATTTTTTTAGCGGTATGAGTGTTAAAAATCCACCAGGATTTCTGGGTTGAAAACTTGGGCTTTGGAATTAAAAAAGCCCTCACAAAAAATTAATATATTTTTTTAATTTATCTAATTAATTCGAATTAATTAATAATAAGTTAAGTTTAATAGAGAAAAAAAAATCAGGCAGGTGAGAAAAAAAATGTATATAGAAGAAATTATTAATTTTTTTTTTCTCACTGAATATTTTATATTTAAAAAAAAATAATAATAATTGATTTTTTTTTAAATGCTGAGAATTAAGGCGGTTGCTTAAGAGTGAGATGTATAAATATATAAATGGGTCGCTGAAATAATAAATATTTTTTTTTTCGCGCTGATCTAAAATTAATTTATAAATAAAAAGAATCACAAGAGAATAAATGAATGTTTATTGAGTTGGGCTCCCTTTGGAAGAATCACTGAGTCTTAATGGCATTAGAAGTCGAAAAAGACAACAACAAAAAAATCAGAGAGAATATGTAAATTATTTTAATACATCAAGGTACAAAACATGATATTATTATTCATATGATTATAATAATTTATTCAAATAATTTAATTAAAAAAGAGGGGGTGAATTAATTAATAAATACCTTTAAGATGATATCGAAGGGGTGGGAGGTCCAGAGGTGGTAAACATTTTTCGTTAATCGCCGACATATCAAAACAACAACAAAAAAGGAAAAGAAATAAATACACTTTTAAAATAAATATGAGAGAGACGAACGAACCCTCGAGCTTTGAGCCTCAACGAAAACTGAAAGAGCAGTGCTGCCAGGTGTCTCTCTCTCTATAAAGTCAATGAGAATAAGAATTGCCATTTTTTGGAAAAATAAAAATACTTTTTTCTACATTTGCCTAATAAACAAAAAAAAAAAAAATAATAGCAATTTATATAATGATTGATTATATTATATAAAATATTTATTTATATTAAATAATTAGTTTTTATATTAAAAATTATAAAAAATGGAAATAGAGAAATTATGTCAATTTTTTCCAATTTTAATTTTACCGGAATTAAAAATTTTCAAAGACGCTGAGTTAGAAATTTATATTTTAAGGTTTTTTTTTTTAATATGTGGACATATTTTAAAAGTATCAAAATTTTAAAAATTTGCTATTTGTTGTATTTAACAGTGCAATGACCAAAGTAAGTTAGAAAATAATGTTTTAAGTTACATTTTTAATAAATGGACGTAATGCAATCATGCCAAATTTTTCCAATACTTTCTTTGGGTTGATTTTAAGATAGAAAATGGACGCCTATCTTAACAAATGAGGATTTAATTGAAATTACTCTTCCAGTAATAGAATTTATTGAAATAATTAAATTTGAGTTAATATTTTTAATCAAATAAATTATAATTATGACAAAATACGAGCTTATATACAGAGTTGAGAAAATATGAATATAAATACGTAAAACTGGGTCCCAGAGACGCCGGCTAGGTGCGAGGCTAATGTATGAAATCCTAGTCAGTTCTATTTATTTAAACAAATTGTTAATTGATAACAAATTATCATAATTAGTAGCCCTTAAGTGAATATCGTCATAGATGCATAAGTTTAAAAAAAATCCCTTGAGTTAAATTACGGCCTTTCGCCTCTTATTTTAGAAGAAGTACACCCATCAAGAAGAAGTACACATATCACAATTTTCAAAATTAAATTTTCTCATGTACTCAAGGTTTTTGAAATTGAAAAATTAAATATTTTATTTGCATAGAAATTTTTTTCTGTTAATAATGTTGACCAGGGGTGCGAAGAATTTTTTTATAAAGTGTTCCTAAAGTGACTTGCTAACTTGATTATTATATCTTATTTCATGGTTATTTTTGAACTTTTGTACAGTGATGTTTATAATCAACTGTAAAAAAAAAATAAGTAAAAGGGATGGAAAGATATTTATATAAAATATAGAATCATAAAAAAAATTTTTATTGTTATTTTTAGTAGTTAAGCTAAAACCACAAAGGGTTCAGAGTGAAATTTCCATAAGAGCCAGCTTTCAATTAACGTTTTGAAATATTGCCTGTGAAAGAGTACGTGTGTATTTGTATGTGCGTGTGAGTGAGAGAGAGAGAGACTCGCAAAAACGAGTTGCTGGGCTTGCCAATAAAATAAATTTATGCCACTGTGTATTGTTTGTTATGACGTATTCAAACAAGGACGATGGTTTGAAATTAGTATTTTCAATATTTATTCTTTCAGTTTAAACAAGAGAAAATAAAAACTAAATCATGATTTTTGATTAGAAATTAATAGTTAAAAAGAGTCTGCACTATGAAAGAAACGTTTTATGCCCAATCATCTCGCACATCTTTTTTAATATACTGAGAGTCTGAAAATGAGCGATTTCAAACAAACTAAGAAATTCGATTTCCGGAAAATGATTAAATCTGCCAAAAAGAAAAAAGAATGTTATATATATTTGGTATCCGATATCAGTGACAATACTATTATAGAGACTATTAATTATATCTCTGAGTATCTAAATTATATCAATTGATCTATGATCGGTGGAAGATAAACCAACATCTTAATCATAAGTCTTGAAGAAAATGTAGATTAAATTAATGAGACAACCTCAAAAATTGTAAAAATATAAATATAAAAAAATATTAATTTATTATTTGAAGAAAATAAGTCAATGAATAAAGAAAAATAAGTTTGCAGTTAAGAAAACACATTAATGAGTTTTTCATTTTTTATTTTAAAGACAAATATAATAAATCTTTTTTTTTTTAACAATTTCCTAAATGTGAGATGCCTAGTCTTTTGTCTTTTTTAAGGGCAGCCCTTTTTTTTTTTTGATTGTCCCGCTTTATAATCATGTTCCCAGCAGAAGATTAAAATGGCCAGCAAAACTTCAGTAAGAGAATAATGGGAGTGAATAAGAAAAGGGGGAGAGGAATTCTCAGAATATGAAGGCAAAATCCCTTTAAAAAAAAAAACTTAGTGTAATTTTTAAGAAAAGGCCAGATTTGAATAAATTACCAATCCAAACAGGAATAAATTTTAAAACTATGAGATCTATTTAATCTTCAAAATCATATATTATATTAATATATTATTAAGAAAATCATCATGAAAAAACAATATATATATTCAATATTATTATATAATCTGAAAATGTTTGTCATAACAGGCTACTGCTTGGCTTGAGAGTTGCGTCATGATGACGTTAAAATCATAGGCTCGGAGCAGTCTGGTAAAGTTATATTAACTAATAAAAAATATATCGGAAATGTACACGTATATATATATAAATAAACTCTGAGTGTTATTAAAGATGTTTGCATTGTTTTGTTTTTTTGAAAAGAAATTTTCAAACATTTCTGTTAGGAATACTTAAAAAAAAGACAATCTTATTGTTGAATCTACTCTTCTATCCCCCGGCTTCTAAGAGATTCTCTAAACACATATTGGGAGTTGTTTGTATCATTTCAGAAATGGCCGATCAATCATTTGTCATATTAAATCGTCCTGTTTACTCAAGTGAAACACTCATACAAAAGTCATATTATTTTCGCCCTTCCCCCTTTTAAAATGAAATTCTTTTCCGATTTGGTTACCTTTTGGGCTCCGAGACGAGACGAGGCGAGTTGGCCAGATAGACAGACAGACAGATAGATCGCCCAATAAAACGAATGAGAGCCAGTCACCCCAATGTGATTCGAATGGGGTGATATCGGATCGTCAAAGCCAGCACCCTCTCTTCCTCCACAAGTTTTTTTTGGTTTTTTTTTTTTTTACTTTTTTTTGGAGTGATCCCGCGCAGGTGTACGCGACTTTTTTTTAATTGGTTTACTAGTGGAAAAGAATTGACCATGGTATCTGTTTGCATTGGCACCCCCTTCCCTTTCCTCTTCTTTCAAGAGAACTTCCCCCATCCAGGTTTTTTTTCTATCCCTGGGGGGCTTTCCCTTACGAGTAAGATCCCTCTCCCTAAGTCCGGTCAAGATTTATGGACGTCTTGATTCAAAGAAAAGAAACAGTTACCAAGAGATTTAGATGAAAAGACTGCTTTTCTCCGCACTGTGCACTTCTAATAATTCGATGATATTAATTAAATTAATAAATAAAGATATAGGGGATAGATGACTATTTATTTAAGTAGTGCATCTTTAACCGTATCAAATCGTGGTGTAGCATTGTTCCTCTAGTGTCCACTCAGCCTAAAGACAAAAAATTAGCCAGCGCCAGTTCCGAAAGGGTTAAGGGTATCTTCATATATATCAAGATATTATCAGTGTTTTTTTATTTCTAGCAAGCTAGCTAATCCTATATCTATTTTTAGCCAATCTAAGCTAGGGAGGAGGGACTCTCTCAGAACTGTTTGGGAGTCGCGAAATCTTTCTTAGCTTTCTTAGGAATAGCAAAACCACTGACATTGTCAGAAGACTCTATCGTGGGGATCCTAATTTTCCAGTGAGCTCTTGAGGATTTTTTTTACATTAAATATTTTTAATTAAATAAAAAATCTCCATCAGCATATTGAAAAGAAGCATTCCCAACATTCTTATACTACCATATACTACCCGTTTCAAAATTAATTGGACAAACGTTATCTTTTGTTTCATCTTAATGGATAATTAGGTGTGATACATGAAATCTAAAAATAGTAGATCTCAAAAGACTATTCATTATTTTTCCAATTATTTTCGAGAAGAGAAGTAATAAAGAACATTTTTTTCTATTATCTTTCTTTGGATAAGGTTTACTACAGTTGAGTTATTATTCTCACAGCAGAGCAGAGATGAGCTGCAATAAGGAAATGGCGAAAGGCGGAGTCAGTCAGCCCCTTCAAAAGGATCTAGCTGACGGGATACAAAAAAAAAAAAAAAAAAAAACATTAGAACACGGTCCACTTAGCATAGCATTAAACACTTGGTTTTTTAAGTCTTTCAGCATGCGAGGTGATGTAGACTTTGAGATAATCCATTACATGATTTTAAAACTTAATTAAAATGATCTTTTTGTTAATGTATCTCTTATTAAAATGGATGTTAAATTTTCGAACTTATCTTCATTGTTTATACAGAGGACATTAAATAAACAGATTTTGAAAACATTAATATTTCATATTCAAACCATGACTGAATATCTTCTCGTAATAAACCGAAATTAATCCACTATGTATAAATGAAATAAAATTAGTAATTTGAATTTCAATCTCCAATAAAACATTAATAATAAAATATATAGAAAGGATATAATAATAGTGGATAACAACCAATCCGGTGTGGTCTATGTATTTCCAATGAAATGCAATCCCGCAGTCCGTTGTTGCATTGTGCAGCGTGATCTCCGATACATACATAAAGCGAATAGAGCAGGGATGTAGGCGACGATACTCCAGTTACCAATTAAGGGGGAGTTGGTATCGTCGGCACCTGCTACCCCCTTTATGGCCCCGAGAGGGTGCATTTGCACAAGGGGGAAAGCCCCCGGGTAGGTTCTGCATTCGCACTGCTGCATACAATCCGCTCTAATTTCAAAGTTTATTTATATTTATTGCTCCTCACTCTCTTGTTGAGAGAGGGGTTCGTCGACTATAAGCAGGACTGCCTCAAGCTTCTTCCTTCTTCCTTGTTTGTCTTTTAAATATATAAGGTGTTTTCTCAATTTTCAACTCTTCTGCTCTTATTTTTAGATATGATTTATGGTTTTCAGGGGGGGTTTGAGAAACGGAAAAAGTTTCTATACTTAACATCGGGTGCAAATTGCGAACATCTTCTTGTAGATATAAATAATCACTCAAGTTTGATATATTCTATTATCTCTCTGAATAGATTTATATAGAACACAATTTACAAGAGAATTAAATTAAAGATATTTCAATTAATTGATCAGTCTATTAGTGCTTTCAATTTTTTTTTAATTTAAATTTTCTCTCAGAGGCTCTTTCTGATCTAGATCAGTGACTCGCTTATCATTCTGAAGGATAAAATTTATTTAAATTTATATTAGCTACCAATTAATTTAAATAAATAATGATAAAGTCTATATACAGTCAAAAATGAGCTTTAAAGGAAAAAAAATTTTATCCGACATTTTTTTTTTTTTCAGAATCCTCTTTGGAATTGCAATTTTTTTAAACCGATTCAAATTTTCATAACAATATTTAATACTAAAAAATTTTTTTCTCAATTTTCCGTCCAGAGATGAAAAATGGTTGATTAGTCGGCTTATCTGAATAGCCAGTAATAAAATTCACTTGCAAATATTAATTTCAATTTATGTCAACTTTTAAAAAGAGCAATTTTTTATTTTTCTGTAATTTCACGTTTTTGAAAGATTAATAATAATAAAGGGGTATGTAAATAAATAAAGGTATAATAGAACAGACTAAAGTATTCTAATAATGAAAACGAAACTGTGATCCTACTTTTAGTCATTTAACGAGCCCAAATGACCTGACAATATAATCGGGCATAGTCCGGAGATGTGATATACTTTTTCTAAGCGATCGGATAACTGGAACTGGGTCTCGGGACAAGTAATTGAAAATTTTTCTAAACAAAGGCGGGATTAAACGATACGTCATTTTAAAGCTTTTAATGAGTTCATATCTGACTTAATTTAAAAATCTGTTTTGTTTTCGTTATTTATCGTTTTAATAGATTGCAGAAATCTGCAACCTGGTAATTATTGATAAACAAATAGTATTATGTTATTATTATTATAATAAACGCTGTACATATTTATTTTTATATAATAATAAAATGATAATAAGGGGGTTCGAATTAAAGAAAACGATGTGATTAGGAAAAGTCTTTTTTTTTCTTCTAGTAAATCATAATCATAACTAAGGGCATGAATTTGCTTCGCCTGATAGGTGACCGACAGCGAACTACCTGATCTAAGACAGGTATTTTCATCAGCCCCTCCAATAGCAGTCTTCTATGCCATCCTAAAAAAATTAATTAAAAAACCAGATAAATTAATAATAAATATAAAATTTTAATAAATATTTTGGATATAAAGCCCAAATTAAAATTTTAATTCCAGAAAGAATAAAGGAATTTGAATTTTAGTTGTAAATTGAATGTTGTTATTATCAAATGTTTTAATTCCATCCTAAACAATTTATAATAACTACAATTACTGAAACCATCAATTTGATTGTAAATCAAAAATCTTTTTACACCTTAATTGAAGAATTATTATTTTGAGCTTAAGAGAGAGAAACAGAAAAAAAAATAATAACTCTTGGCAACCAAGAGAGAGAGAGAGAGAGAAAGAGAGAAAGTCACGCAATAAAATAATCATAAGTTTATTAATTCTCCTCCCCTTTGCTGATTCGTTTATACGTATATAATATAAAAATATATACGTATATATATTTTTTGAACGAGGCTGGGCGGCGGCTGGGTCACGGCATCCCAGATTCCCAGAATGGTCGTTATAATATTTATAAACACTAAGTGAATGACTGACTAAGTGAGTGAACTGGAAAAGAAAGGATCGCTATCGAGATAACAAACATCAAGCCTAATCGAAACGATATTATTATTAAACGTTATAATTTTCCTAAAAACGAATTAATTTGTTTATTTTTTATATGGACTGATTTCATTTCACATAAAACAAATATTAAACCGTTAACTTATTCATTAGGGTTAATATTATAAGATATGATTATTAATAGAGAAATAATTTAGCCATTAGGAGGTTAAGAATTCATTGTAATAATAAAGTAATTTATTTTTAATAGTTTTCTATCAAAAGTCTACCTATCAACGATTATCTATTTTAAAAAATATTAGATAAGTAGTTTATTTTAGTTTATTTATTTAAATAGATTTAACGTGAATCGTGGAAGACATATAGAGGGTTTCCTATTAGGTTTCTATTGGTGAGTTCTAGTTGAAAAAGAACAATTTGGAAGTTTCCAGCATTTTGTTTTCTTCTTAATAGTTTGGTAATAAATAAGAATAAAAAAAAGGTCAAATAAAAATTATATATGAAACACCAGAGTGAAAAATAATAAAGATTAATAACAGTAAATCTCCTTTAAGGGGAAGGGGAATCTATTAGTTTGTATTAATATCTATGCCATGAATAAATTATAAGTTTATAATTCTTAAAATCATCTCCAATTATTTATGAATTTTTATTAATTTATTTAAATGTAGAGTGGAAAAAAATTAATTAGATGTTAAGTGTCTGTTGAAGATGATAAATATGCATTGAGAATCCGGCCAGGGAGGGGAGATCTCGAAAAGGAATTTCTTAATAGAAAGATGCTTTTTCACCTGGCTGCATCGTCCTTCCACAATTCATATTAATTTCAATAATTTGAAAGAATGTTTCAAGAAGATTTAGAAATAAATAAATGTAGAATAAATTTTACAGAAAATATGTAAATAAACTAACTAGTTTAAAAAATTTATTTGTTTTGCCAATCTTTGATTGGCCGGATTTACGATTTCTTTAAAATTATAATTACTATTATTATTCCTATTATTATTTAAAAAATTCAATTTTTCCACTTAAATAATCATTCTGCATAATCAGTATGATTTCAAAATAATAAAAAAATACCATCTCACGGTATACAAAGATGTACAAAATTTTTAGCAGACTAATTAAATTAATATTTCAAATTATCTATTATCAATTTTACTATGCACTTTGTTTAGAATTTGGCTATAAAAAATGGCTCAAACGGCATATATACATCCATAAAAAGTTTATACATTGATGTAGAATATCTATATTAAACAAATTTTTCCCAACTTAAACTTTCTAAAAGATACTAGAAACAATGCGTTATTGGACAGTAGAAGAGGGTTGTGAAATGGTCAAGAAGTATATTTGTCGTGAAATTAATAATAAAAGCAGATCAGCTATTTTGCTTATTTTTTATAATTAGATTAGTCAGAAGTCAGTTACAAATATTTTTCTAACTCTATTTGAGTTTTTTTAAAGTCTCTTCGGCATCCTAGGCCATACCAACTTTTAAATGAATCATGTATATGCTATATACGCAGGCATATTTATTTAGACCAAGTAATTTAAATAAATTTTCATACAACTGCTTGGATCCGAACCCACATCCCTTGGCTTTTAACCTCTTGGTAACGGCGTGGAGGCATAAAAGTCCATATTTTGAGAGTCAATTTTTGATTTTTGTCCAGTGAGTGAGATCGTACATTATATGTCACCCTAATATATATCTTTAAAAAGAAATAATATTTTCTCACGCGAATCCCTCATATCCTTACAAATCTATAGACATAATTTGAAAAATTAGTGAAAAAAAAAAATAAAGTTGTGGTTTGGACATTTTATACTATTTTTTAAATTGATTTAGGAACATTTAGATGCCTGAGTAATTACAAAAATCCTTCAATCTTTTATTTTTTATGTATCTGACCAATTTTGTATTATTATAAAACGAAATTCTTTTTCTCTATTTAAAAAAAAATACTAGGACTAAGAATATTATTTAAATCTCTAAGGTATTGGGAATAAACTCCTTGCAAAAATATTTAATAACTTAAATAAAATGAAGGAGAATATTATAAAGCATATCACTTTTTTCTTCTTGTGTATATTTGAAAAGTTGAATATACGATACGTAATAGTTAAACAAAGTTTTGTCACGAGTCAAGCAGTCCGTAGTCAGTTCCATATATTTTTCTAACTCTATGAGTATTTGAGTGCGGAATGGAATTTTACATATAGAATATATATGGTGTTTGCAGAAATTGCATGACGAAACTTTTTCGAAGTGATCCCCCGGGAGAGGTTTAGAACTGCCCCCCGCCTAGGGGAGAAAGTATCTCGGCCTAAAAGCCGTGACATCTGGCTAAAACCAGTGAATGCGACCCGAGATTGACCCGGGAGAGGATGATGATGGATGCGAATCCGCTGCGTCAATCATTGATGATGGCCGTTGGACCAACCAGCGACTTGGCATCCGCCGCAGATGGCCACTTCCGCTTTATGCCGGCGGCATAATCATCATCCCATCCCAAATCACATCGCAATCGCAATCGTCGACAATCAATACATCTCTCTGCTCCCGATTGCCAATTAGCTAGGAAATTGACAGCGATTAATTTCTGTGTTTGATTGCAAACACGGGATAAACATTTGTTTAAGTTATTGAATTATATTTCGATCTTTGTTTGTGCGACATTTTATTGAAATATGAGTATAATAGTGAAAAGAAAAAAAAAAAATTCTATTTTAAGTGGAAAAACAGATACTTGCTGCTAACCAAGAAAATAATGAACTATCGATACAATATTTTATGTTAAGACATTTATACGTGTCTCTGTCGTATTTTACACAAGATGTCTGAAATAGGCCTATAAGTTTTTTCTGGACAAAATGATTGGGTGATGAAGACATTTCAAAGATATTCCAAGAAATTAGACTCGGTTAAAAAAGTCAGGGTCAAATTTAGAGATGGAGAACACTGAAGTTTAGAGGGGAAGCCGTTTTTTTTATCAAAAAGCCCAAAAGGATATAAGAAAAATAAATTTTTTTGGAACAAAAGTTGTCCAAAATGATAATTATAAGAATTTTGTACTATTAGTTGCAAGAATTAATTCAAGTTTGGTTCCTAGAAGGTTGGCAACCCAAATGACCATATATCATATCAATTTAATGTTTCGATTAATTGCCCAGATTTCTTCTAGAGATGCTCAGTTGCCAATTTATAGGGAGATTTACTAACTACCCTTGAGTGTATGAGTTGGTTATTTTGGTTGCCTACCTTTCAACAAACAAAAAGGAAAGAATTTATAAACTCCACTAAATATGGTAGTGTTAAAGCTCTTTGATGTTATAGGAAAGTCTGGTAATTTGCGCCCAATTTTTATATTTGTATTAATATTTTTTTTTTTTAACCAATATGCAATAGCAAACATATTTATTAATATTATTTCTATAAATAGTTGCTATTTTTATTGTAAAAAAATTTTAAATATTTGTATAGAAAATATTGTTATTCGAATCGTCCCCGACCTCAGTTGATGAATTTTATAAAAAAAATTATAAATGTTTCAATCTTTTTTATTAATCCAGAAATTATTTTTGGTTTTCAATGTAATTTTTTTTTTTTTTTTTCTTTTTTTAAAAGCTGCGATTTTTTCCTGTCTTCTCCAGGATTTTTTGCACCCTTCGTCTGTTTTCAATTATTTATAAATTTTATATTATTATATATATGTAGATAAGAAATAAAATACCAGTTGAAAATAATCGTAAAGGGATTAAATGAAAGATTTAATTGAATGTACACATTTTAATTATAATAGCAGAATTTAATTTCCCCGAGAATTGTGGTTAAAATTTATGTCTAAAATTGGGACGTTAAATTCATATATAAAGAGAAAGTGTTTTTTCGTCCCTCGCCTCACCTCAATAACATAGTTATAGCCCTCCGCTAAATGAAACCACAATTACAAATGATTTAGAGATTCGCTCTAAGTAATTCTAACATTACCTCAAATGCATTCAACAAAAAAACAGAAAACATCAACCAACGAGGCTTACCTACTTAGTACTAAGTAGAGGAGGAAAGAAAAGCTAATGACCATTTGTCTTAACCATTAAATCAGTGTAGATATAAAAAAGTCCATTTTTTTAAATAAAGTTATTATTAAAGATTTAGAAAAGAAAAAAAAAAAAAAAAAAGAAACTTTTATTTAATGAAAAAAATTTTATTTTATTTTGAATTTGTATTAATAATAAAAAATTTCTGACATGATATAAAAATTAATATTTCTATTCTTTTAAATATTAAATTTTAAGAATAGATTGCGTTGGCAAGAAACAACTTTCGGTTTTTTAAGGGGAAATAAAACTCAATATTTTTTTTATACATTTAACCTTTCTGCAATCTCTCACACAATTGTATGTCGATTCGATTATGACTTTGATTTGTTCATCATCAACTTCAGTTGATAATTTTTGGGAGAAAAATATCCAGAAAGGAATTTTTTAAACGAGTTGTGACATGAGCGTTCTGATAAGCAATCAACGCCAAAAACTCCACATATCTCTTTGTGAGTCTCAGTAGTTTTTGTCCTTTACTGAATAAAAAAAGCAACATATGTTGAAAATGTTCATTTTTGCATTCTATATTATAAAATTGACAGAGAACTAACATTTGTAAACAAAATTAAGCTCTTTGTTCTAAAGTAAGCTTACGCCATTTATTTCCAGGTCTTTTTCGGCCATTTAGATTTATTTATTTATATAGCCAATATAATATAATTATTGTCGATTAGGAAGGGAAGCAAACCATTGACCTTCAATACATGAAGCGAGCCTTCTACCTTCTAACTCGGCACCAATGGACAGGGCGAAAACCGAAATTAGTTTTTTGCTAACCCTTTATAAATTACTCATTTGCCCTAATTTTTTTTAATATTCAAGGCAATGGTTTATTTTTGAGGTGAAGGAGGGAATAATGTGCGGAGAAAAATAAACATTGTAAACAAAAATTAGAGGGTAGGCCGTGACATGTGATTTGCGTGTTTGGCATGTTACAGAGTGGAAAATTAGAAAATTCACTCAAGCTAAGTCTCTAAAGGCTCAAATGTGTTTAAAATTAAACCTAGAATACTTCTTAATTTCAAAAATATAATGAAGAATATAAATTTTCTTCGTAAATGCTAAGTACGACTCCAAATGGATTTAAAAATTAAATAGATATTCACAAATTTCATTGAAATCAGTTACTAAGTGAGATATATAAGCAGATAAACAGAGAAACACAGGCTGGAAGAGAATGAGAGACAATGACAAATAATGAAATAATGTTTTTCGGACACAGTGGAAAAATTTAAAGACTCATTGAATTCATCGGTCAGCAGAAATGTGAATAGTTCGTGGGTTTGGGAATGTAAAAGGCCCAACCCGCGGATTTAATTTATGTAATCTAACCAGATACTTTTTTTGAATAATTAGTATTCGCTTAATAGAAAGGAATAGCTATATTTATTTAAATTGGTATCCATTTACAATTTTTTATGAATTTTTTTGTCATTATTCCAAGGGGCGAGGATGGATTAAATATTTGACTATTGGTATTAAAAACCGAAACATTTATTTATTTGGTAGTTATTAGTAAATGAGAAAATAATGTTTTAATTTTTTTTTTAAACTTCAAAAGATATTGATAGGGAGAAAAAAATAGAAAGAAATTTGCTTACGTTGCTCGCTCAAATATTTTTGCTGAGGTCACACAAAAGGGTCACAAGAGAAGAAAAGAAGCCCTTGTGTGTTTTAATTAAACCCAGGCTATCATCAAGAAAGACAATCAGGACACTACGAATAACTCAAACCCTATTTACCCAACGTTGCTTCCATTAGTCTTGAATTAAGCGATTATACCATTTGCCTGATTACATTTTGATTGAATACTGAAGATTTATAAGTCGAATGGCAAAACAAAATTCTATCTATGGCATTTCAAAAATCATAAACGGTCATCACGGACAATTAAAATTTTATAGGCATAAAAAAGTTAATGGCAAATAAAATTAACTCGGTTGTTGTTTTAAATGCGACATAATAATAAATAAATGGTGGTAACAAGTGTTATTTAGGAAACAAAAGATTTTAATTGTTTTTAATAAATAAAAATATATTTACAAAATTGGATAACTTGCAGTCTTTTTTACAAATAAGAATTTCTTTTGATATTTTAGGCCATATTTTACCAGTGTGATTTGATAGGCAAAAGTAAAATTCCTTAATAACTTAAAAGAAGATAAAATAGAATTTTTAGAAGCAAAAATTGCTTCTTCTGCTCAAAAAATAAGTTACGATAATTGTCTCTTCTGCCCGGGTTGAGATAAATGAGGATAAGATTTTTTGGCTCCAGTTTAAAGAAAAAAAAAAGTATTTTTGACTTCTGAGGCCATATAGATCCTAAACAATTTTAATAAGTAAACAATAATTTTATTTAAATTATATTGGCTACCAATTAATATAAATAAATAAGGAATCTAAATGGCCTCCGATGCCAAAAGACTTAAAAAAAAAAGTAAACAATAAGGTGTTATTATATTCTTTTTTTTATTTCTTTGATATTTATTTTAATCTCGAGTTGACATTTCAAGGCCTATTTAGGTCATCCTCCTAGAGTAATATAATAAATTCTAAGGATGACACCTATCAACCCATTTTAAGCAAATAATAATGAAAAAAAAGGGCAATTTTACATGAATTGCCTATCGCTTAGCATAATTGCTATGGTTTAAGGTCAATAATAACCTTAAAACTCAAGGGATGTGGATTTGGATTCTAGATAGTCCAATTAAAATAGCATGAGAATTGATATAAAAATAAATATGCTTGTTATTATAAGATAGGTAGGAGATTTATTTGTTAATAGACCTGGGGGTGGAGAACTTTTTTAAATAAAAGGTCATATTTATTTCCAGAAATAGTGAAAAGGCCCTTTATAGAGTTAGTTTTTCTTTTTTGCCAATGATTCTTTTTAAAGATGTCATTTAAATTTATTATTTTTTTTAGTATTTTAAAAAAATTTGTTTTGTTTCCATTTGGGGGGGGGGGGGGGGGCTTCCCAAATTTTTTTTGAAATGAAAATTGATTGAAATTCTTTTATATTATGGGAGAGTTTTTGCATTATAGCTGTTAATTACAAATATTAATATTAAATTTAAAAATTTAATCAGAAATACCAATAATGTAAAGATAGGTAAAACCACAGAAGATCATAGAAGCTTCCACATCCCTGTTTTAAAAGAATTGGAAAAAATTTTCTTGAAAACTCCAATTTCAAAAAAAAAAAAAAAAAAAAAAAAGAAGGTATTTATTAATAATCAAGAAATAAAAAGGCAGTCCCTAAAAAAAAATTATAATGATATTAAGAATATTGGTAAAGTAAAAAAATTAATTTTCCTGAAAATTTTATTATATAGTAAGTACTATGTTAAAGGAAAAAATGCTAATTCTTTGACAGAATATATATATTATGTAGTATAATTAGCAGATTAGTGACGGATAATAAGTACTATTTTCAAACAATTAAATGAACATTTCTAATTTATATAAGGGAAAAACTTAATTGAGTAATAATAATTAATTATTTTCCAATGTGAAAATGACATATTAAAATAAGAATGAATTCTCAGAAATTTACCTGTATTTGGAATGTTTTCTAATCAATAAATATATGAATGATGATCTATTAGATAATCAGTAGATCAAAAGCGACAATGAGGGAGAAAAACCAAATTTTCTCTTATCTATAGAGAGTATAAATCACACATGTTATAAGCCAATAAATGTCACGAAGATACCCTTGGATATTAGAGTTGAATCTATTTCTTAATTCTTTTAACATAAGAAAATCTAGTTATCATAAGAATTTCAATCTAATCTAATACTAAAATGTCCTCAAATCTGACAACTATTATCTTGATAATGAGTATGTTCTGTCTTCGAATGTCGAAAATAGGAAAAAATTTATTTTTTAGTTATTTTCCTTGCCTGCCATTTTCCATGAATGTTGCCTCCTAAGGGTTTTAGAATGTATTATAAACGAAATAAATATAAAAATTTTGAATGATGATATTTCTTATATCTTGCAAATAGAAATATCTTTAAGTTGTCAAAGTTGAATTATTTAATAGAGGAATTTAGATTCGCATGGCAAGGCAAGTAGGAAGAGGAGAGCAGACGTATGCAAATTGGTGTCTTACACATAACAAGCAGCCGGCGGTGAGCTGACAGTTGAGAGACAGGTGTTGTTGTCGAGCGAAGGCAGAGGCCACGTGTTGGAGTGCCGAACCCGGGGGGAGAGGCTGCTGGGGATGTGCGCGATAGACGCGAGAGGCGATAAGGGAGTCGTCCAAGGGGTGAGAGCAAGTTTCCTCGTCGAGATCTGCTGCCAGACTAAAGCCCCGTGGTTCGCATGCTGTCAACTTGCACCCCCTGTAGGGGTGGGAGCACGCTGCCTGGCTCCGGACCGGGGTGGGGGTGCTCACGCAGATCAATGATGGCGTGCACCACGCGCCCGTGCTGCCATCGCCCGCCCACCCCGGATACTAACCCAACAATCAGTGGGAAAGTGCTTAAAAGACATTGTTGAAAATTTCTATAGATAAACTATTAATATATAAAGGTTAAGAATTACCCGTGGCCAAGAGGTTTGTGTTGAGGACTTTAAATGACCAAAGAAAACCAAAAGTCCCGCAAATTCAACCTGCGATTTCCTAGTTTCTTTCTATACATAAACATTTTATTATATTTAAGAAGAAATATTTTCGACATTATTATTGAATCAGCTAACCTATGACAACCTTTATATTATAAATCAATGTTTCCATACCTGGGTCAATGATTAATTCAAAGGGAGGATAGTTTACTTACATTAAAGTGTCTTTTTGCTCACACATTCGGTATATGAAATGTTCATTCTTGATGCCCATGGTTTAAGTAAAATATAACATGAATTTTGGTGCCGTTTTTAAATAAAGCAATCACTCAAAATTTATTATTAACCTTTGGAATTTATTAATTCTGCTTTTGTATTAAATATATTTCAATTCTTTTGATATGTAAAATATAAAAAATTATAATTTGGAATTTATGGGGTTCGCCGTGAATTTCAGACATTAAGGGAAATTTGGTATAAATGATGCCTATAAATTGGTTCTCGTTTAAATCCGACAAACAAAAATTTCAACTAAAAAATAAAATATATTAAAATATTAGAAATATCAGAGACCTAGTTCTCTATTTAGGTCCTTGGGCAGGCCGAAAGCGGGCTCTGCAGCTAGTGATTAAGAAAAGTTTGAGCAAAAGTTACAAGATTACCTTATTATTTATTCTATTTCATTTAAATATTACATATTAGGTTTTGAAATAAGCATATAAATTTCCAGAATTTAAAGATAAGTTTGTATGTGAAAAAATTAAATATTTTTATCGATAAAAATTAAGGATAATTCCTGGATCAAGTTAAAATGAAGTAATTAGTGAAAGGGAAATATAAGTTAATGAAACCCGCATCAGCTATCAAATGTCATCAATTTCTATCCTTTCTGAGGGCCATGAGGGGGGGAGTTTTTCCCCATATGCACCCCTGACAGCTGCAGGAGGACGATTAGCGAAGGGCGCAAGAAGCCAAGGGTGTCAAGAAGAAACCAAGGACCTATGAACACAAGGGAACAACTCTGACTGACACTTGCCACTTGGAATAATAACTTAAGGACTAGATCAAAATAAACAAACTTGTACGTAGAGCAACTCTCACAAAAAACTAATTATAATTAACAAACACATTGTATTGTTATTTCGAGCGAGAAAAAATTTTCATTTAAAAATCGTCGTTATTAGGCTTGAAATTATTATAGTATGGTATCCCAGGTTTTTTTAAAGCAGATTATGGTCTAGAGGTATTTTCACCTGAAGCAGGAGGATAAATTTTCTGGGCTGGGTATATAGTTAAATAATTCAATGAATGTAAGAACAAAAAAAAAATCTATTAATTATTAAATAAAAAAGTTACACAACTCAGTAATAGTTCATTTTTAACTCATCTAATAAATTTGGTGCCCTTTCTCATTATTCAGAAGAGGCAAGTGCCTCGTTTGCCTCACCCTTGTCTCGGCTCTGATTTAAAGATTCAAAATTAAGGGTTTTTGAAAAATGTTATTTTTTCCATCTTTCTGGAATTTAATAATATTTATTTATATATAAGTACTTTATATAGGTACGTCTGTCCTTTGGTGTACAGAGAGGTCTCGTCTCACGCACCAAAGGTCATTGGGCTTCCCGTCCTGTGCCGAACCAATTAATATAAATAGTTTAAATGGCCTCAGATACCGAAAAAGACAAAAAAATTATCTTCTTTAATATAATAAAATATTAAGTTTAAAAAATGGATGGTATAATTATTAGGATTAAATTTCTTACAACAACAATCTTTTCATATTTATTTCTCCAAAGAAATAAGGAGAATAAAGAAAAATTCATGAAGAATATTGCACAATAGACTTCGGAAGGCATTAATCTCTTCAGGAATAAAAAAAAATCAAATAATAAGTTTTATAGAAAAATAATCACTAGTGATTTTTGCAGATCCAAATAAGTAAAAAATTTTAAAAATATATAAATTTCACAAACCTTCTTTAAAATTCTGCATATACTCATACCTATAACGCAGATCAGATTTAGGCCCTTTCCCTATTAAATATAATGATTAATATAAATATTAAGTGTAACATATCAACAATACTATTAATAATTATGTTTTATTTACAATACAAAAAAAAACAAACTATTTAGCTCGTATCCATTAGAGCGGAGGTATATAAGGCCTCACTCAGATAAGGAAAAGGACTTAAAAAAAGCATAGTACATATTTGAAAATTCACAAGTAGAAATTGTTGTTGCCAGGCAAATCAATTAAAATGTTTTTAAAATTTATTTAATACACTACTACTTTAAAATAAAGGTAGAATGAAACAATAAACAACATTTTCATTTTCTTTAGCATTAGATTGAAAAAGAGTCTCTCGCGTTCTTGATGCGATATGATTTTTTTTATTTTACTAATTTTAAATCAATTTTTAGGATAATTAATTAATAACGACGATTTTTATTTATTGGAAATATATTATTTTAAAATTTTTCAATAGACTATTAAACCAAAGTTTATATGAAATAAAATCAAAATTTAGTTGAGGTATTTTTTGGTAACTATACGAAGTAATAGTAGGACTACCCCCAAGTGCCTTCATTCATTGTTCCATATTGAGTGAAGTTGCTCGCACACGGAGATTAGAAGCCATCCGATATGGGTCTCGAGGATCGAGTTGCCACGTCCGGAAATGAGATTTGTTGTGCCTCGGGGCTGACTTCCGGTACATGGGGCCGAAAAGGGGCACGACCCTCACTTCAATGCAAGGGTTACAAGCTCTCATCTAAACTTTATTGGCCAGAAATTCACCATCGTACCAAACAAATTAATTCCATGCGTATGTAGTGGCTAGGGTCGGGGAGTGGCGACTACGAATACAAATGTAAGAATTTTATATCTTCGAGTGTGTCGTTAAACGTTTTAATTGCAAGAATAGAGTCCTTTCTAAAGCCCTCTTATGTGAGATAAAATAAGATGAATCGAGACAAGCTTTCACCACCAGCATCATGAGGGTATTCGGCAACTTCAATTAGATTGATGTGTCATTATCGATGTAATGACATTTTCAATCATTATTCCAATAAGAGAACTATCTTTGTAAAATAAAGAATTGAAAAATTCCCGAGTTTACCCTTTCGGTAATAAAGGCTAGAGACCCTTCCGAATGCATAGACAGAAGAGGATATGCCCTTCAGTAATCAACAATTCCGAGAACCCTTCTGTAAACTGCCCTAATAGCGAGGTGGTTAATGGAAACTGGAAGAATCCTGCTTCGATTCCACTCTGCTGCATTTTAGTATTTTTATTTGAGATCTTCTGTTTAACTACAAACAATAAACTCTACAGAAAACATAACAAAAAAGAGAGAGAAATATATTTTTTGTTTTATCATATTATTTAGTAAATAATTTTAATATATATTTATTTTTTAATTCTTTTTCGGTATCTGAGGCTAAGCTTTATTGATATTAATTGGTAACCAATATAATATGAATTGACGCTCAGGTCGGGAAGCGAACCCACCTTTGGTATTTG
This sequence comes from Anisolabis maritima, assembly GCA_010014785.2. Taxonomy (NCBI): domain Eukaryota; kingdom Metazoa; phylum Arthropoda; class Insecta; order Dermaptera; family Anisolabididae; genus Anisolabis; species Anisolabis maritima. Next base: position 4,557 of record JAAAKE020086245.1, on the reverse strand, counting down.
AGGCTCTACTTTTGGTCCAGCGGGCAGGGCCCTAACATATATTAAAAATTTATTGAAAATATGTGTATAATATGTATATAATAATTAATATTCATCAATAATAAGGATTTTTGGAAAAATAATGATACTATAAACTTGTTATAAAAGTTTAATTGCTATTATAGGTGAAAATTTGATATTTTATTTTTTAAAACTTTGGAATACAATAGGATCCTATTAAGAAATGTTCCCAAGAAAAATTCTTGAGTAGATTTTACTTTTTACTTTTTTTTATATAGAATTTGTATTAAAATTTCCAGTTAAATTAAGAGGCCTAAGGAAGAATTTGAATTTAACCAACGATTATATTTATACAAAAAAGAATAGTAAAAGTTAAAGTTAGGTGCATTTCTAAATACGAGCTATGGAGAAATTTTAGTAGAAAATGACACTGTCTACCAATTCGCCATTGATATAATCATTCTGATATAGAGAAAAATAAATAGTGTTGTGATTACCAATGGTAAAATAATTCCAAGCTTGGGAGAAGAAGGAGAAGAGGCAATCAGTATTAAGAAGTTATATAATAGAAAGTTTAAATTTGAAAATTAATAAAATTTTAATTAAAAATTGGTGGGAATTATAGGAAATAAAATATATACTAATATAGGAAATAAAATATATACTAATATAGGAAATAAAATATATACTAATTAATAAATTTAGATGGATATGGTAAGGTAAAATTCTTCAAAAAATTATTCCTATCTTTAATGATTTTTTAATGAAAAATATAAATATATTCAGCACTCCTTGGAATGATTGGTTTCAAAATCATAAATTTCTTATAGTTGCTATAATATATTTTTAAAAACGAACAGAGGTTTGGTAATTATATAGAAAGTTAGCCAAGTATCAGACAAGAGGAGCGAGGTATTTATTTTTATCTATCTAAGGATCAGTGGTCCTTTCCCGATCAAAGCGCTAAAATTTATTTAAATTATCTTGACTACCAATTAAATAAATATGGATAGAATGTAATTAGCCTCAGAGGCCGAGAGGCAAATTACCCAAATTTCCTAATACCTAATTCAAAGCATTTAAATTGTCTTAAAAAAATAATTCAATTCAACAAATTTAAAGCTTCGAGTAAAATTCATTTATATTTATTTACATTTAAAAAAACTTTAATCAATAAAACTATATATCTACAAATAAAGCTTTGTGAAGCGATTTTTTGAACTCAAAGGTTCAAACAAATTTACATCTTTAATTAACCTCTCATCAACATAAAAAAATCAAAGGGTTTAATTATAAACAATTCAATATTCAAAAATGAAACATCAGGAAATGACATAATTTTACAAAGCACACAAAAATTAAGTCATATTAAAAAATATATATTGTTTTTGCTGATAATAATTAATCTATATAATTGAATATTTAGGTAATAGAATTGAAATTGGAAAGGGGATTTTCTTATCACTACCAGCGCGGTCAGGTAGAGAGCAACCCCCCCTCCCCCCTCTATTTGACTTGATAAACGGGATGGAGAAATTCATTCGATTTTGCTTGAAGGAATGAAGATAGGCAACCAACTTACTAATTTTTTTTTTGTTAATTCGTCCAGAGCCCCTCAAGAGAAGTTGGGGGTTGTTTAGTATTCCTACAAACTGCAGCTGTGTGGACCTCAGTAAAGAAGATCTGGAGCAATTAATAAAAAATCCAATAGTGTGTTGGTCATTTTGGTTGCCTAACTTACAGCAAATAAATACGATCGAATTTATTCAAACCATCATAATTATATTCATAGTTAAATTCTGGTTCTGAATGAATCATAGTCAAAATTTCTGCACAGTTTAAAAGTTTATTATTACTTAATAATTTAATTTAAAAAGATGAATAATTAACCATATAAAAAAAAAAAAAAAAAAAGGCTAGGAGCATTAAAAAAGAAAATTAACATTAACTTTCTAAAATTGCTTTGAAAGTTTATTTTTTTTTTTTTTTAATAGAAACTAGCAACATCCCTTGGCTCTAACTTTCATTCTAAAAGAAGAATTAACAAATTCTTATTGGACCCTCTGGAATTAATCAAATAAAAAGATGTGATGTAGAGTCATTTTGGGGCGACATCTGTGCACATTGATTAAAAGAGCAAACACAGCGATCTACAGGAAACTCCAAATGTATATGTGTGTGCAGAGTCACGCATCGTGTACATACAAGTGGCTTAAAGAGAGAGAGCGTTAGACTTGAACAAATATCATCGTGGCAATTCTTGTTTGCTGACGGTGGTATCCTATGAGGGAGGTAAAAAATAAGAAGATGATGTCGACGATGTTCAAAGTTGACATCGACGTTAACGTTGACGTCCCGGACAACAGGGACTAAAAACTCCTGGGAAGGAGGGAAGTGATTCGTTCTATTTGCTTTAGCAGCCATTCAAATAAAAATGTCTGCTGACTTGGAGCAATCCTATTCAGTTCGGTGATTGAAAATAAATATTCAACGAGTCAATTCGTTATAAAAAAAAATACGAGGAAAAAAGGTATACCTTTATTGGTTACTATTTAATTTGGAACAAAAAAGAATAGGAGTTGTTTAATGGATAGAATTAATTGCATCAGATTGTTTTACGGAGAATGAATTAATCAAACTTGAATTTAATAGAATATTAAACAACAAATAAATACATACCCGAAGTGTATGTTAGAAAAAGCTGTCCGCTAATTCATGATCTTGACCTTACGAGAGTTATGACTTAATATACCCCCACCAAGACCCCGTTATCTATTTATCTAAACGTTATTTATCGGCATTAGAATGGGGGAAAACTCTTTCTTCTTTTTTGCTGGGTTAGCAGCACTCTATCCATATGAAATTAGAATTCATCTTCGGAAATATCATCTCAAAGCAAAGTTGGGATACCATTCAAAAATATATTTGCTTTTAATAACAAGAATTATTTAATCAAAGATGTGTCAGTGAATTTCAAGAGTCTTTAATAGTAGTAATTAGTAAAGGGAATTAATGTCACTAAGATTAATTATTGTTTTTTAAGGGTCTTAGGCGATCTTTATTTAATTAAGATTAATTAACTAATAGAGGTTTATTTTAATAGAGGCCTTTGTGTTCATTTTCTATATATGATATTGAGATTATAGCTAACTATGGTTATTTAAAGCACCATTGAGCTCAAAAAGGATATTTAGAAAGTTTTAACGATTTAATTTTTGAGTTCAAGTAAATTCTAATTATTTTGAACTTTCTTCTATTCAATCACCTCCACCATTCCGTAAACCAACATTTCAGAGATCCACTTACATTTTATTTGCAGAAATACTAGAAACACTGAATTTACCAATAGTAAAATAAATATATCTCATTAGCAAAGATCACGACATGAACAGTTTGCTATTTATTTAGATATTTTTGTTTTTTTTTTATGTGTGTTGAAAGGGCATTCAGCCCTTTTTCACATATAGCCATTCAGGCTAAGGTAAAAATTTTTGCCCCTTATATTTATTTATTTTTTTTAAGTGCTTTTCGACATCTCTGGTCATTTAGACTCCGTCCTTATTTATTTAAATCAATTGGAGGCCAGTATAATTTAAATTTAAACCTTCTCAGGGAGGGAAGCGAACCACTGACCTTTAGAATGTGAAGCCAGGCCTTTAGCTCTGTACCATGGGTCAAGGCTATTTATTAATTAATCAACAATAGGAGGATGCTGATGATTATTTTTATTCCGAAGATTGAGTTTTCAAGAACTGTTAAAGAAAATAAGAGTTTATATTGTTGTTGAGATTACCTTAGCGATGTCACCTTTCTCCTGTTCCTCGTCATCTGATTGTTGCGTCTGAGCCGCCCGGGTGACAGTAGTAACGGCGGGTGGTGGCGCCCCAGGCGTAAGAGCGGCGGCGCTTGCAACCAATGGTTGCGGATGCTGGGGGGAGGGTGATGTTGCCGGAACCGGACTAGTGGCGAGCTCCGGTGGCGTTTTGATGAACTCAATACGACCCCCCTCGACGCAGATATTTGGCGTTAGGGGATATGGGGGCGTAGGAGGCGTCGTGAGCGCACAGGATGGTGGCGCCGACTTACGATTGTTTTCATAAGCAACCAAGTGGGTTTTTTCCTCGCTCAAGGGATGCACTTGTCTAAAAAAAAAAAAAATTCATTGTTGCGAATTGTGTACTATTCTTAACGTAGCTTATATTCTTAATTTCTTGAGAAAGAGAGGAGAGAGGAAGTTTATTTTTGCAATGATGATAGGTTGAAAAGCATTGCTGATTTGATTAATAAAAATAAAGGAAAAAAAAACGGAAGCGGTTTTAATTATAAATGCAGGATGTTTGAAACTATAACGATTATTAAGTAAAATAAATAGCTTTTTTAAAAGAAATAAATTTTTATAAAAAATGACTTTCAACTCCGATTAAGATGTTTAAAAAAAAATTTAGAAATATCTATTCATAAAGATGGAAATTAATCAACCGGTGGAATAAAAGCACATGTACTGTCACACCAGATTTTTTGTACCGTTCTCTTAAAAAAACATTGTACGGCCAAATT
>JAAAKE020086234.1:0-22056 GCA_010014785.2 Anisolabis maritima | reverse complement strand
GTATCGTGCACTAATGACACACACCATTCCCTATCGCCGGTTTCGGGTTCTCTAACCCATTCCCGGTCACCCTCCCCCTCTGATTAATCATTTATAATTATTAAATTTAAAAATTGCAGAGAGGTAAGGAAACAATTGCGAGAGACAGTTGGGATAACATCATTATGATTGGTCAGAGGTATCTTTTGACACTTTTAGAGTGGGAATGCAATTCCCAATTAAATATTTTTTATAAAAAAAAGCAAAATTTTAATAGTTATAATTATTTGTTAGTTTAGAAAAAATCCTGCAAGTATCTTAGAATTATTCATAAACGCTCCTAATAAAAATCTTAAAAAGAATTTTATATAGAACTTTTTCTTAAGTGATTAATTAAAAAATCTTCATTCTTCTCTTTATTCAACATTAAAAAAAAATTTAACTCTGAAACCTTTATAAAAAACTCCTGTTAAGATTTTTTTGAATACGTGCCTAAAATCTATTGATTTTTATTAAATATTTCCAGTCCTAGTAGTTTTTTAATTTTTTTTTGCATGTTGCTCTGGTCTATTAAAGTCACTGCGTCTTAGGGCTCGAGACATACCAGGAAATATCCTCTTCAGATTCAGTTAGATTAATTGAAAGGACAAAGGTGGGAATTGAAATAAATAAATAAAATAAATATTCACAAGGAGAGAAAGGAACTAAAAGAAACTTCCCGTTGATCTAATAGTCAGTCAGCAAGGGTTAGAGGTCGTTGTGTCTCAATGCACGAAACCATCTTAGGTAAACAAATAGGTCGTCGATCTATTCTCTCCTAATGAAAGTAATTTCTCAAAGCAAATATCTAATAAATCTAAATTGACGGTAAAGAAAAAAAAACGTCATTAAAAGAGTAATTAAAATTATACTAATTTAAAGAGAGAATAACAAGCCAGATAGATCGAACGCCAATTTATTAGAGTTATGTCAGGTAATGACGAGGATGATGGTTCTGATTCCAATCGAATGTATCATCAAAATTAACGATATACCTTGTTTTTTTATTATTTAGTTGAGAATCTCTTTCTCTCTATTTGAGTAATTCTTGTGAATGGCAGAAGGGATTTTCCCACCCCCCGAAAGATAAATTCCGGGCTCTCCTACGATATAAAAGGACAAAAGCTTTTTTACCAACTGGTGACAGGAGATTTGTGTCAATAGGTTCGTTGATGTCTGTGTATATGAACACGTGTGTGCGTATGTGTGAGTCAAATTGAATGCACCTACAGGATGTCGGAATAAAGACCTTTTCTCAATGGCGCTATAACCTCCCCTCCCTCCCTCTGTTTTATAACCTAGCCAGCCATTTTGAAATATTCTTTCTCTAGAGTACTAAATACAAATCGAAAAAAGAAAAATAATTTTATATAAACCAGAAATTTATCATGGGAATAGGATTCAGATATTGCATAACCTCTTCCCCCTCTATTCCTTAGTTTTTTTATTTATTAAATAAAATTATTTTTGTTTGTGTAAAAAAAAAAATTTATTCTTTTCATATAGAGCTAATATCTAGGCTAAATTCAGATTCCATGGAGGATACTAACCCCCCTCGCTTCGCCCTCATGTAAACCATGAAATGTACTCTTTTATTAAGTTTATATAAATAATTTTAATTAAATAATTGTATATTTTTTTATAAATAATAAATAAATAATAAAATATAAAATTATTTATTTATGTAGAGGAGTCAAGTTTAAATTGATATTTTTAATGTCATTTCAAAAATTAAAATATCGTTATATTTTATGCTGGATGATAATATCAAGAGAAAGAATGAAGAATTAACCAGCGCCAGTTCTAATCCACGATCAATATAATTTAAATGATTTTTAGAAACATTCAAACCACATTTTCACATTTCAAACGATTAATATCGCAAGGAAGGCAGCCAATGAAAGAAAAACTATATATATAAAAATAATTTCAAAAAGAAGTAATGATAAAGTTTTTAAAATAGACTACATAAATATGCTGAGAATTAGTTTTTTATCAAGGCTAAGATTATTCATGCGATTAAAAAAAAAGTTAACCGGATCTTTAAAAAAAGTATTCTAGTTTAAATATATAAAATTTTATTTAGCTAGGTCAAACACATTAAAAAATTAAAAAATTATTCAATTAAAAAATACATTTTATTAAAAAAATATTTTTAAAACATAATATAAATTCAGAAGCCTTTCCATTGGTTTTGTTTTGTGCAAAGGAGCACTTGGGAAATTTGAAAGTGTGTCAATAGTGTGGATTATGGTCCTCACTCACTAAATCAATTAGAAATTATGTCCGAAGTTTACTTGAGTTGGGTAAAATCTAATTTAGTTCTCAAACGCTGAGATAAATTGGTTCATTAGAGTTCAGGGATGCCATCCTTGTTAACGTTTTAGCCAGGTTTTCTTTAAAAACAAATAGGCCTAAAGTTTGGCACCCCGCCTTGATCATTTCTAGAGACAAAGAAGGGGCGCACATTCTCAAAAGTATAGGGCGAAGAGGAGATATTAGCAGACGGGATAAATCAGCTTCAAATCCACCTGGAAGGAAAACGAAACCCCCTCCCAGTATTTTTCCAAAAAGTCACTCTAGAATAATCACAACGTGCTGATACAAATATCTGAACGAGCGATAACAGGATAATTCAAAATTTGAAAATTTAGTTAAACAAGTAGTTATTTAATACCTCCCGCGTATAAATGACTAGGTCTTGGGTGATCTAGGCTATTTTGCATCTCCCTCTGCAGCAATCCGATCTCTATCCTGAATTCATTGCTTGTCTCAAGTTGTATTAGTTGCAATTGGATACATAGATCGTATACATTCGAAAGTTAGTATTACAGGTAGTGTAAAAATAGCTTTCAATAAATTGTTATTAAAACAAATGGTAGTTCAAATAAAATAAAAGAGAATAAGATTTTATTTTTTATTTCTATCAAAGTAATAGTGTTGGTTATATCATTTGCTTTATTCTATTTTATTTGATTGGATTAAGTTGAAAATTATTTTGTCAAATATAAAGCCATAATAAATTTGAGAAATGTCTCTTGCTCGCTGGATTTATATTTGCCCATGAAAATGAAACATGAATTCAATTAAACCAGAATAATACATATGGCTAATGCGAAGTGATAAATCGGAACAATATTTAAGCTTTAAAAAGTAAATAATAAATATGAATTTAAAAAAAAAATAAAAAGGAGAGAGATTTAGGTCTAATTAAGATTTTTATATAAATGTATACAAAATATAGTCAGGGACGATCTTCCTTCTATATTTAATGTCTATTCAAAAGAGGATCTTAAATCCGTCACCCCTTTACGTCTTATTAGTGCCCTGTCCTTTGGTGCAGAAGTAGAGGTCTCACTTCACCAAAGGTCAGTGGTTCACTTCTCGTCCTGAGGGACAAAAATTTATTTATATTATATTGGTTATCAATATATAATATAAAAAAGATGTTTATGAAATAGAGTAAAAACCAGATTATCGGATAATCAAATACAAATTAAAAAGTATCGAGAAAACCAGGAAAAAATAATTAAAAAACAAAAAAAAAAATTAAAACAAATTGTAAAAAAGCTGGCTTCCTAGTGTCCGGATTTATTAACATTCGAAATGTCGACGAGAATAAATAGTATTTTTTTTTTGTTTTCTTTCTCCTTTAAAGAACTCATCAGCCATCTGTCTTCATCTGGACGTGGTTGATGATGATATCCATATAATAGAGGAAGAGGGAGGGTTGCTGCCACGAATATGAGCCTCTATTTATAAAAAAAAAAAAACTCCTCTATAAGGAACACTTCGGTTCATGCCATCTTCAGCCTTTTAAAGCTAAAAATATGCATTCCTTCATTATATTACAAAGATTTTTCAATTTTATTAGAATATATTATATACTCTACATAAATGTCTACAAACACGTTTTTTTTTTTTAAATCTTTTTCAGCATGTGAGGCCATTTAGACTTCGTCCTTATTTAATTATATTAATTGGTAGCCAATATAATATAAATAAAATTTTGTCGCTCAGGACAAGAGGACAGGAAGCGAACCAGTGACCTTTGGTACCTGAAGTCAGACCTCTAGCTCTACACCAAGGGACAGGGCTCATAATAAGAGTTGTGTTGTATTCATATTTGAATAAAAGAGATTCGGTGGCTGTGTGAAACAGTTATTCTTGGGAGAGGGCAGGTTCAGCCAAAATAAAGGCCTTTAGATACTTGTCGATCTCGGAGACGTTTCGAGACAAATTTATTATCTCATTCTCATTCCAAAAAAATTGATTGTTAGCATAAAGTTAGTCTTTATGTATATAAAGATATCCATAGCAATTTACTACTATACCAGTATATACATATAAATCGATTTTTTTGGATTGAAGATGAGATAATAAATTTGTCTCGAAACGTCCCCGAGATAACCCGACAAACATATAAAGGCTTTTATTTTGGCTGAACCGGCCCTCTCCCAAGAATAACTTATGAATTTGTATTATTTGCATAACAATACCTAACTCTATTTCTTATTACATAGGTCTTTGTAGATATTATAGTTTGAGTTTATTGGCGTTATTATATTGTGATTGAGGTACTTGTATAGTACGTTCACATTAATTCATATTCGAATTTACCTTAAAAATTTTTGACAACGAATAGGCTGGTAATAACAAATAAATGCAATTTACTATAAAAACTTGCTTTAGTCTTTATCTCAAATTAAATTGAAAAATCTTAAATAATTATCTATGTAATAGCAGAACAAAGTTCATGCTCTTTTAGAAATAGTTTTTATATTTCCAGCTACTAGAAACGCCTTTTCCTATTACGGGCTAAAAAAAAATAGAAATAATACGATTAAAGTGCAGAATACCAATTAAGCAAGTTGCCCCTAATAATTTAAAAATCAAAAATTCCAAATAAAGAAAGAAATATGTATGAATGGAAAAGTCATTTAAAATTCGATGCTCTCGCATTATTTTGTAGCATAATCACGTCAATGAATTCTTAGAAGAATCGTTTGAAGTATTCAAATTCAGAGGAGATAATAAACGTCTAAAGCTATATGATCAAATAAGAGAAGAATATAACACGAGATTTATACTTCATTAAGCAATCGTTTGGAAATGTATTAAGAAAATCCAATTCTTTTTAAGCAAGTTAAAAAAACTCATTTTTCTAATAATAATAATTTTTTTTAAAAATAAAAAGAGAAAATTATTATATTTAAAAAATATTTATCCGATAAAATATATCAATAAATGTATGAAACAAAAATTCATTTATTCTTATCTCATAAAAAAATTGATAAAAATATAAATTTATCGCGCTTTCAAAAGATAGGATAATTTTTTTCGTCCTAGATATAATTAATATCTAAGCGTTATAGTTAAGCCTTTAAAGAGTTGGAAAATCATTTCTATTGCGACATTAGTAAAAAATGTTTTTAAAAAAGTAAAAAATATGAGGACGATAAAAACGAAGGTGATTAGACACATTTTTTATAATTAAATTTTATTCATATTTTTTTGTTTCAATTGGGTCGCAGTGACTGGATATAAAGAGTTATTTAGTTTATAACTCCTAGCTTTTCTTTCTATTACTGAGGGACATGTAATTATCAAGGATATAAAAAGTGTACCCTAGATCCAGTTGGCAATTTAAAAACTAACAAAAATTGAATTAAACAGAGAAAGGATCAAGGAATCTACTGAAGGCTGCTGAGGAAATAAAGAGCGGTCTATTCAAATCGCTGAACGACGTGCGCTGGGAAATTTATAATTACCACGTGAAAACATATTCGGAAAAGAGTCATTCTTCCATCTGTCATTCGATATCTGTAATAATCCATCCAAGTGATGTTTTTTTTACGCCCATGCAATCGTAACTGTTTATTTTTTGCTTCCCCTGTCATTAGTCGTCAGGTTGTGTAAAGGGCGGATTTACATCTCTTGGTCGAAATGGTCAAATTATCTAGGCCAACTCTGAATCCAATTTTTAAAGTTATTCATTTGTTCTCAGTGTTTGAAATATAAGCAAATCAAAAAACTTTAAGAAAATAGAAAAATTTTTTTATTTTTAGATATTATCTTATCTCTTCTTACAAATTTCCTCACTTTTTTTAAAGAGAAGTTTACTATTTTAACATGGAACATATTATTTTAAAATATTTTTTTTATATTTAACTTCCAACTGCAAGCCTCTCGACGACCCTGGATTTTAACCCCTTAATTATTATTTTGAGTTTTTACGTTAACTACAAGTATAGGGGCGTAGCTAAGGCGTATTTTAGAATGGGACGGTTTAATAGATCCAACTTGGGCCAAGTTTAAGTATCTTAATTAAAAAGTCAATTAAATAAATCATACGATCTTTTTATTTAAACAAAAAATAGTCGTTATTTTGTAGAAAGTAGGACATGGTAACTGAATATTTGATTTGAAGAGGAGTGGAAAGCAGTAAAATTTTAAAAAAATCTTATTGCTTTGGACAATTTTTCTGTAAAAATATCGAGATAATGTCTAAATCTCAGAAATTATAAAATTGTCCAGAGGAAGGCCGGAAGAGTTAGTCGAAACGTTGATTATAAAAAAAGAATTTCTTTTTCAATTTTTTCAATTTAATATAGCTGTCTTCCATAGGCCTTATTTTGACAACTCAACTACGATATTACGTTAACTCGAGGGTGAGCTTTAAAAGGTGACCCCCCCCAAAAAAAAAAAAAAAAAAAAAAATTAAATAATTTTATTGTTTTCCAAATATAAGCAAATCTATTATCAAAGAAATGCCTAAATAACTAAAGAATAAGTCCAAACGAAAAAATTTTGTGATGTGATTACTGTCGTATATAATTTTAGTTATAAAAATGGCATTTTTCTCTATAAAAAAAAAAATAATAATAGTGTCTTGTGGAAAGTGGGCCGAAGCCCTTTATATATTTTATCAAATAAACATGTCCATCCGCTTTTCCCTAATAGCAAACGTTGTCATTAAACTGTCATATCCTTTAATTAAAGAGGCGACAATAACAATGTGGATGTTATCAAGATATTCAAGTGAGAATATTCTTATCACTTTTTTATCTTGCAGTGATATATTTTGATGTCAGTCAAGAGTATATGGGCAAACAAAGCAAATATAATAACATAACATTTCAAAAAGTCTGAAATTGATTTTATATTGGATTGCAAATCCTCCTATTACCGAAATATTTCACATGTGTAAGTTTAGTTAAAAAAGAACATTTTGAGGGGAACTTGAGATTAAATAGGGCTCTACACTCAATCTAACTGCTATATTCTATGGTATTTAAAATTTCTTTAGAACTGGACTCTCGATGGACTGTTGCCAGTGTAGTGCTTCTATGATGGAGAGCAGCCGTAGAGTTTTATGAAAATCTGGCAACATAGGTGGATGGTTACCTTAGCGTTTTGATTGGTTAGCTGGTTGTCCCTCCTCAGCTTCCACCACTCAACGTGGTCCCCACTCCTCCAATACTAATGTAATTTTAAAGAGAGTATAACTAACCAAAATTTGAAAAAAATTTCAATTCCGATAAAATTTGGGCGGGAATTCTTTTGGATATAGTCTAAATAGTCTAAATAGTATTATCGAAATGTAGCTAACTTAAAGTAAATAAACTTGTATTGATTGAGTAAATAAATAAATTTATGAAATTTATTTAGCATATTGTAGAAGACGTATTTGTTTTTAAATCAAAATTAGGCAAGTAAAAGAAAATGATAAAATATTCAAGTCTATCCCAATAGGATCTTGTTAATGGGAGTAAAATGAAGAAGGTGCGGGAAAGTGGGACCGGTATTTTGATCTTTCTAGCCAAAAAAGCGAAAGGGAAAGGGAGAAGAGAGATGTGTTCAAGAAAGGGGAATGAGTCATGGCCAGAGGTATCGGGACTTAATTTGCGCACAAAGGCGGCTATATAAGTCGATCGGATGCGGATAAGGCTAGAGTCCTTGCGCCTACGCAGAGTAGCCAGGGGTCATCGGCGCCGCTCCAGGCCTGCGCCCGTTTCCTGCGGGACCCTCTCCCGAACCCGCTTATTTATATAACCTTGTCAATTAGTCTCCTCTCTCGTTACAATGTCGACAATGCCTCCTCATATACATTTATTTTTTGCTCAGCGTCAACATTTTCTAGAAAAGCATGGAATATCGAATGATGAAATTCTATTAAATGGGAAAGGTAGAAGTGAGGTATCAGGCCTTCACATATAAATCAGAAAAAATTGAAAAAAATATCAAGATAAAATTTCCAAAAGAACATGAAAACAATCTCAGAGATAACAAGTTTAAATTTTTGTTATTTGTAATCAACACCATTGCAAAAAAAGAAAAGAAAAAATAACTTAGAAAAAAATTTTACTTGGACACAAGTAAGTATCTTGGCTACTCAACTCAGAGGAAGAGAATTCTCCGCGTTTGGAGCTCATGTGGTAAGGAGTCAAGTATAAAGCGAATTAAGTCAGGAAGAGTAAAATTCCAAGAAGAAGATATAAACCCACGAACAGAAAAAGAAAAGTAAAAAGAATCCGGATATTTACTATAACTTTAGAATAATCCTACTAAATCCCCCTAAACATTTTTGAATCTATTCATAAAAATCTTTTTATTTTTTATTTATTTTTTTTAAGAAATAATTTTATAGAACTCAGGTCCGGAATTTATATAAGGTGAATATTTATTTATGATTATATTTATATATTTTACATAAAGCTTTGCAAAAAATTGACCAGGATCAATAAATGATTTCAATTATTCTGAATTCGTTGCTTACAATACTATAGGTTGCAGAGTATTCATTCCAAAAGATAAGCCTATTATTTAATAAATATCTCCTTTTCGCTAGGACTGGCACCGATATCATCTCCTGTCTAAATATGTACAATGTGTACTTATATTAGTTCTGGTTGATGGAAACAAACACGAATTAATTTCTCCAACCAAATATAACTAGAAGGAGATATTTATTAAATAATAGGCCTATCTTTTGGAATGAATACTTTATTGGACTAGACTTTTTATTGAGTAACATTTTACTATTAAAAATAGCCACGATAATATAAAAGACATGAAATAGACGGAAAGAAAAAATGTTATTCAAAAGTTTAAAGGTCAGGGAGATAATCATAACAATAACAAATTATTTAACAAACAATAAAAGAATTTTTCTTAGTTAAGGAAAATACAAGGCTTCTTTTTACGTAAATATTTAAATTAACTTTTATTAAATTATTATTTCTAATGGAAATCTTTAAATTTAATAGAAGAATAATAATTGAAAATTTTATAGGTATGTTTAAGAGGCTTTGTAAGGTTCCTTTCTTATTATTAAGAAAACTTTTTCAGAGTTTAAATATAAAATATTAGTTCCTTTCCCATAATACTAGAATTATATGTGCAGTTTTCTTTTGACTACTTATTAAAGATTATGTTTATGTGGCTTGTTTAATTAGAAATTTCCAAGTTTATTTTGGAGTAAAATCTTATTTTTAGCCTTTAAAAAATGCCCAAATGAAAAAGAAGAGAAAATTTTTAGTGTGAAAGACGATATATTATAAAGAAAACTTTGTGTTGTTCGAGTTGAGTTTATCAGGTATTTCAAAGTGAAGATGATTAAAAAGTGAGGTTTTAAATATTTTAGAAGAGAATATAAAATCCTTAGGAGATAAACTCTTACAAGATAATATAAACCCTTAGGCCGTCCGAAGCAACTGTTTTGCGACTTTAGTTGCCAAAAGGTTGCATGATCAATCGTTTTGCTTACCATCATCTAAATGGAACACACGAGGCAACAAAAACAAAATCGCCCACATTTGATTCACGCAACCCAGCAAGACAACTTGAATCACCAAATAGTTGAGTAACCTTTTCATTTTATAATAATTTTTGGTTTTCATATATAAAATTAATGATTAGGGCGGCAAATATAAACTTCCTCTAAGATGTAGAAAAGCATCTAGTTTTCATTATTATTAAGATATTATATTCCCACCCCCCACCCCCGCGTGGCCGAGAGGTTAAAGATACTGACATTTTGTCAATATTGATAACTTTAAAAGTCAAAGAGTGTGGGTTCGGATCCCAGGCAGTACGATGAAAATTTATTTAAATCAATTGGATACCAAATGATATAAATAGATATGCCTGGATATGTGTAGCGTTATCTCATATTGATATATTATATATCGTTTAAAAGTCCATATGGCCTCAGATGCCGAAAAGACAAATGCCTTAGGCATCGCAATTGCTCTAAGAAATAAATCGAAGAAGAAATAAAACATCTCACTACAGTTTTCTTCATGTCCTCTGCATTAGGCAGGTTGCAATTTGGTCAAAATTCAGTTGCTCCGTGTGCGGACAGAGCAAATTTGGAATAGAGTTAGATGTCTATCAAAACAGTTCCTCTTCTAAAGTTGCCCCGTGTGCGGAGGTTCCTAATTTAGTATTAATTAATCTATTTTCGTCATGATCGTAACCATTGAGGCGCCGTGCTTTCCAGTCCCGCCTATATTAAAAAAAAATAAATATTTTTCTCATGAGACACTGAACTTTAGTTTACTATATGTAAAAGAACGTCACAAATATTCAAAAATTCCAAGTTATCATACGTACTGCAATATTTTTAATGAAAATTCAGACTCCTTCCTTATTTATTTATATATTAATAGGTAGCCGATATAATATTAATATAAATAATTTTGATCGCTCAGAACGGCAAATAAACCATTGGCCTTTGGTACCTGAAGTGAGATCTCTACCTCTGCATCAAGGTACAGGGTTTTCTTTTCGTTGCTTTTAAATGTTAAAAAAAGCCAAAATGATATGGCCATTTTTCTAAAGAATATTATATATTTAAGATTCATAGTAAATATCTCATTTGATTAACTAATGGAAATGTCTTGGTTCAGCAAATGACAGTTTACTTTTCCTAGGGGTCATAAAAGGCATCAGTAAGTTACCATTTTCTGAAGAAGGTTATTTACAAAAAGTTAATCAAATTGAGATTTAAATATTAAATTTCATAAAAATCTGCTCAATCGAATTTGCTCTGCATGAGCATCCAGAACTATAGATGGGCATCACGCTACAAAAGGTTGGTTCGTTAGGATTAAGAACTACCCAGGTTAAAAAAGTCGAAATTAGTGTGATTACAATTAAAAGCATCCTTTTTTTTTTTTTTTTTTTTATTAGTTTTTGAAAAGATAACAAAGATAACTTTTAATTGAGGTTTGGAAAAAGTTGCAGTTTCACACATTCCTTGGTTAAAAAATTCTAAAATCATATCTATCCAGTTAATCCGCACGAGAAGAAGACTAAAACTTATTTTTAAAAGATGAAAAATAGGTCTAATTAATATTTCTCTATTCTGAAAATAGTAATGTTATGTATATGAAAAAAACAATGCACATGTTATGTTACGTAGATTATAAGCGAGGAACAAATTATCAAAAGCACAGTATTCCATATTAAAATAATTAATACAGATGAGTATTAATGGTTAACTGTCTTTTAATCATATTCGAACCCCCACCCTCTCAGAAACGTGCCTGCTTCTAATGGTGGGCTCAGAATTTTTTAACCAATTTAAATATATGATAATAGCTTTTCCTTGTTTAAATGATTATGGGAAAATGAAACGAACGATCAATTTAAACAAATTATTTAAATATATTCAGAATAATTAAAATAATATCTAAAAAATCTGATAATAGTCTCCTGATGTTATTCAAATATCCATTTATAATTTATTTAAAACGCATTTAATAACTGAAATAAAAACGATCAATCAAAAATCCAGCTATTTTGAAATGAGAGGATTAAACAAGTGGCTCCAAAAGTGTATAATACAATAATTAATAAGTGTTGTTAGTATATAACATGGGGAGATAAAAATAAGTTCATGTTTGTTCGCTGGAAGGTAGGCAACCCAAATACCCAACTCCCTAATATCGTTTTCGATTAATTGCTCCAGAGTTCGTCTAGAGAGGGAAAGCATGCTTAATTAGAGAGTTTTAACAATTGAGCATGAGAAGTGTGCTCTAAAGCAATTAATAGAAAAATCGACACATGAGTTGGATATGTAGGTTGCCTACCTTCCAAAGAACCTACCAAACACGAATAATTTATGTATATAACATGTATGAATAGCGAAAAAAATCTAGTTTGAAACAATCTTACGACTTTTGAATAATTTCCATACAAATATGACATATAGTTTTTGAACAAAATATGTTTGGCGGACTAAGGGAAATGTTGAAAACTGAGACAAAAACATATCCCGTTAAGATTAGGTACATAAGAAAAACAAGAATAGTGCAAAAAAAAAAAAAAAACTAGTAAAGTTGATTTTGATCAAAAATTAGTAGATCAAATCCTCTAATGGTTAAAACTATAATATAAAAATTGTATTATAAATAAAAATTAAAAAATAAAAAAATAAAAAAAAAAAAAAAAACTAATAAAGTGGATTTCTGGTTGGATTACTTTAACTAAAATTGGTATGAGTAGGCGACGTGGGATATGCTCGCTATTAATATAAAGGATAAAATCTAAACAAAATACTAAGTTTAAAATTTTAAAAAATACGAAAATACTTGTATGAAGAGTTAGTTCTAGAAAACTTGAAAAAATTGCCAAATGCGCCCCCCCCCCCCCCCCTACCCTCGCGAAACATCAATAATTTTAGCTACTTGAATATATAGTAGAGAAATATAGACTCATGTATGTTATCTAGAATGTAAGAATAGAATGCAGCTAGTTGTTTTTTTATTTAGTGATTGCTGACTGCCGTTTCCGTTCTGGTTGGGATCAATCTCAGAGCCGAAACGTCAGCCTAGGAGGAGAAGAAAAAACAACTAGCTGCATTCTCTTTATTATTCCATCCTGAATAAATCTACACAGTTATACAATTTTCCAATATATGTTTTAGTATAAAATTTTAATAACTAATTTTCAAAATCTAATTTTTAACAAAACAAACCACCATAAAGATATAGGAAATTTGATTCTCATTAAAAGTTTGTATATGTTAAGTTAGAAAATTTTCTAAGTTTTAGATAGGCTTTTAAGTAATTGAATAATCTAATTTTGCATTTTTTTCCCGAATATAAAAAAGAAAAAAGTTTCTTGCTAAGTTTTTCGTATATAAAACTTGAACAAGAATATAAGCCCAAAGTAAATCTTCAAAGTCAAGGTAGAGAACCCATTTTAGAGTGGGCTTTAATATATTGAGGTCAAACTTAGCGAGTGAACAAGTCGGATTATTCGGGAACAAACAAACCAAATTATTAAAATAATTCTAAGAACATCTTTTGATTTCCTGAATTTGTTATTGAAATGTTGAAAATTTCAAATAAAAAAGAGAGAGAAAGGCTTGGGGATTTATTTGTCACTGGCTAATTGAGTTTTTTGATGTTTTGCCATGATATCTCTATTAATGGGTTGCGAGGAGAGCACAGGGACAGGATGCTGTGTCGTCACGCGGAAGCTTGGAGGACGGGCGACACACTGTATAACTCCAAGCGGGCCCCACCGACGAGGTTCCCTATTTATAAGACTCGAGAAAATTATTTACACACACCCTATCTACTTTTCATCCCGAACAGAATAAAAATATGATATCGCTAAAATGTAGTAAATTATAAAAGATAAATTAATTATTTACGACGTAAGCAAAGGATTAAGAAGCAGTTCTTATTAAAAAATTGATTCCTAAGATAAGACAAGATCTAGGATAAGAGAAGTGATAAAATTCTAGAGAAAATTCCAAAATTGTATGCAGATTTTCTAATAGCTTCCCAAAGATGAATTGTGACCCCTGGAGGAGTATAAGTTTGGATCAACACTCCATCCTAGGTTCTCAACTAGGACTCTTGATTATTCATAAAAATATATTTTTATTAAAATTACACTTATTCCATTAACATATGATTTTTTTTCTTTTATATATTAAATTCATCTGGGTCGAGTATTTCAATACATAGTGATTAGTAGCTATGAAAATCAAGACTAGAAAGTTGTTAATCGAATTTTGTGATTTAACATTTGACCAATTCTGATTATGCTATAAAAAGAGTAGAATTTCCCCTCGGAAAAATTGTTTGAGTTTATAAGAGGTTCAATGCA
Source organism: Anisolabis maritima (assembly GCA_010014785.2). Lineage (NCBI taxonomy): Eukaryota > Metazoa > Arthropoda > Insecta > Dermaptera > Anisolabididae > Anisolabis > Anisolabis maritima. The sequence continues at coordinate 7,908 of JAAAKE020086234.1, read as the reverse complement.
GATTGGAGAACAACGAATGTATACATATATATTTTTATTATGCCAAAGTGTCAATGTGAGTCTATTGGTAGAGTGTTAGGAAATTATAAACCAATATATTGTAAAATACAATATAGATGATAATTTTTGTATAAATAATTTTATATTTTTTTTATATAACATGAACCCAATTGAACTTGTCCATTTTCAGATGGAAAAAGTAATTTGTTTTAATGAAATGAATTGTAATAATTTACATACGGGTTATTATTATTTAATAGATACAAATAATACAAATTTCTGTGGATTTAAGATTGCCGGGAGTAAAAATGCAATTCAATGGTTCGATCCAATTCCCTTGATGATGAATAAGTATTCATATTGGGCCCCCCTTCAAAATGGATAATGAAGTTGCCACACTTTCCCGTAATTCCTAATTCCGGCTTTTAGTCATTGATAACCATCTTACAAGACGGGTCCGCTCTATATTCCTATAGATTATTCAGGTCATGTCGCGTTGATTTTTATTGTAATTTTTTGTTATGTTGTTGGATAAATAAATATATTTTCATTAATTGAATTTAAAAAAAAAAACTAATAAAAAAATTGAAAATAAAGGTCATCATAATTTTCTCTAGACAAAATTTAATTTAAATTGCTCCTTCCCATTTTATTTTATTTATTTTTTAAAATCTTTTCGCCATCTGGGGCCATATAGACTTATAATCGATACCTGTATTTATAATGATACCGATTAGCCAAGCATATTTATTTAAATCAATTGGTATCCAATCCCTGTGGTCGAGAGGTTAAAGATAATGACATTAAATATTGATAACCTTAAAAGCCAAGGGCCAAATCGCTTTTTAATACCTTCTTAGACACATCTAGGGCTATAAAGTTGTTAAGTTTCATCCTTTTCAGATGAGTGTTTCAAGAGATATAGCCTCTAAAGAATTGTTATATCCAAAATAATTTCCAGGATAGACAGCTCAGAAGAGATATTAAAAAATTAATCTATCATCTCACTATATATTTAAAATCGTTCTAACCTTGACCTTTGCTAAAACTGAAAAACTCCTGATCAAATGGGTTTACAATGATAATTCTAGCCATTATCGATTGAAAGCAAATTTATTTAATTTCGTTTATTAACTAGAATTTCGACAAGAAAATTTATCTTAAAACGTTTCTGGATCTTAACATTTTAAAATTAAATAAAAAAAAAATCATATTTTAAGGCAAATTTAGCAAGCAAAAATAAACTGTATCTTCACCATAATATGGTAGTCGAGGGTGAGCGAAAAAATGAAAGAAGTGGATGTACAAACTTGAATAATTTAAATTATGAAAGTTAAATTTATTTTAGGAAAATATAGTTTATATATATTTTGGATATCTATTTAATATTACTTAATATGTTTGTGAAATATATTTTTAAGCGTTAAGGAAATTTGATCATTTTCTCTAAAATCTATCAATTTTGTAAATATGTAATTTTATACTATTATAGAACGTCATTCATAAAATAAAAAAAAACACTATTTTTCGACTTCTAAGGCAAATGAAATTTATTTATAGAAAATAAAAATGTATTCTAAAAATAAATAAATAAAACACATCCAAAAGTCAAATTGAGCAAAGTGAAAATTTGAATTAAAAGGCAAAAAAAAATCTAAATCCAGAGTGATTCCAAACAAAAATCCAATAACGGGGGGTGGGAGGCGATAAACTTCTTAATTATTATCTCAGAGTTTCAAAAGATTTGGCCCAGCAGATGCTGAAAACCCGGTTCCAAATATATAAGACAAAATAAATGCTACACTTAAACACCAATACACTAGTATTGAGATTTTTTTGCATTTTGGGATTCTCTTTTTGAGAATTATCGAGATCGAAGATCTCACCCAAATATTTAATCTCTTTATTTGGATATTTTTAGATGTTACTCAACTACACAACAAAAGGGAAATCAAATTGCGTTTATAAAAGTTTAAAACAGACCAATACTTAAAAGAAAAGCCTTTAACTAAAGTCTCAAAGATTCTCGATAAATAAATTCTCTCAATTCACAGTGTTGTCACCAAGTCGTTTGCAACAAGTTCCATGTCGTTAATTACAAGACTATTTGTGTTTTAAAGTTTTTTTCGATATATAAATGACATTCTATTCTTATTAGAAATTCTTTAAGACACTTAAAAGTTTCATTAAAAATATTTTTTATATAATTAAAATGTAACTTGTGCATCAAAAATACGTGAAGCGCTTCTAACCTGAAGATACCAGATTTATTTTAAACTTAATACCTGTTACTTGACATGTAAACGCAAAAATGCAAATGGATTAAATAAATAACTTGAGTAAGTACAGAGCGACGACTTCCAAAAGAATACTCGTCGCGTATTCGTCAAGTTGATAACTTTTTTAAAATAAAGTTGGTTTATATTTAATAATCGAAATAATTGATATAAACTATTATGAAGTCTATAAAATATAGGAATATTATTTAAAATTTTTTAAATTTAAGTTGGTTTAGTATTTTTTAAATTGTAAAACTAGAGTAACGAATCAAATATATAATTTATTGTTGCTAAATTCTAAATTTATTTATTACAATTTTCAAAGAGTGAGAAAGTTTTTTAAAAGCTGTTATCCACAAATAAATCAAATGGATTTTTGCTTTTAAAGTTGGCAGAATGAAGGAAACGCTTTGGATAACTTCTTTAATTAGGAAGTGAAGGTTTTTTAAGCTTAAGGCCTTTTCGCTTCATTAAAAGGAAAAATTATTTTTCAAATGCATTTCTAAACCAGGATATGTTTGAATGATTTTTTGATCACCACTCCTAAAAAGGAAATTGATTTCTAGATAGTAAATGTAAATATAATATTTATAAATAAAAATGATAAGAAATGTATGGAATGTTGAATTTCCTTAAGATTTTTAAATTATTAAAAAAAAATCCGGTTGATATGAAGATATATTTACTATCAAAGAGCAATTCAAGGCCTTTGGAAGAAAAAATATCGAACCATATATTTATATATATATATTCGTGGGAAAGGTGGATTCATAAAAAGATAGCGAGAATGTGAATTAATCTGAATCAACAGGTTGTCTACCATCGTTAAGTCTAACGTAGAGGCATTTATTGATTAAAATTTTCTATGAATGAAACGCAGATCGGGAGTTGAAAAACAATTATATGACGCGGAGTCTTTTTTTTTCTTTTCTTTCGAAAGGTAAGGAATTTTGTTGAGAGAGAACATGCAGGTGTGCGTGTGTGCGTGGCAGGTGAGCCATGACGGAACCTGCCTGCCGGCCGGGGGTCATCTCGACCCCTCCACAAAACCTCTCTCTCTCTCTTCCCTTGAAAATATAATCATCTATCCCAAGGAAATTCAAACTATTACTAATTATTAAATACAACTAACCAATACTAGTTCTAGTATCAAGGTAAGCTAAAGAACGAATATTTCATTCATTGCAGAGATTCCAGGTCTCTATATAGCAGAGGTTCCAAAATCAGGGGAAATCAAGATGCTTAATAAAATAAATTAATTTTCATTATAAACTTCTTTTGCTCTGTTTTTTTTTCATTATAAATTCATTTTTAATTATAAGAGGGGGGGTGTTTTTTAATTCATTTATTTATTTATATTTTGAATTGTTTTTCTCTGTTAAGGTTAATCTACCCATTTTATTTATTTAATTATTTGATACCTAGTCATGGCTTTTTATTTAACGTTTTGTGAGCAGGTATGGGCATGATCGCGATCATTTTGGATTTAAATCCCTAGATCCGATCCGATCCGATCCCATCCCATCCAAGAATGTAATGCGATCGCAAAAAATAGATGTCGCTGGGAGAATCTCTATATTAATATCCTTTGAGCAATGAGTGTGTGGTTTATCAGACAAATTTCGTGATTTGTTACGCCTGAGAAATTTGTAGAAGGTACAATCCCTATCGAAACGTTGTATTCAAAAGGGTGGAATAAAATCACTCCTTTAATTCTAATATCTTTATATAATTCTTTTTTATATAATTCTAACTTCAACTATTATTTAAATATTAATCATTTATATATAGTATATGAGCAGGTATGGACAAGTATTTAACCCTAGGCCTTTTTAAGATTTAGATATTTTTAACTTATTATATATGTAAGATAAAAAGTGCGTAAGAGGAAGTGCCAATTTAGCTGGAGAGCCAAAAAGTAAAAAAAAAAAAAAGATTGCCTTTATCATTTAAGGTTTGACTCCATAGATATATATTGGGGAATTCTTAAATTATAATGTTAATTTGAAATATTAAATGCCTAAAGAGTAAAATATATGAACAATTAATCATATTGAGTTGAAATACAACCGGCTCCAATGATGGCTGTCTACTAAATGAGAAAGCATTGGATTGATAACGAAAAGCTGCATAGAGTCATCCGTTTACAAGGGATGCCCTGTACTGAACTGAACAGGCATCTCATTTTTCCTTTCAAGTCGTGAATTCTGGCGCCAAAGATTTCAACTCTTCTGGTTGGCTAATTAATCAGGTATGGAAATTGGCTACAGAGAGGAAGAAAGGGAAGGAGAGAGAAGGTGAATAAATTGATAAAATATAATCATTTTTTTAAAAAAGGCAACACTTTCCCGTACTTTTTAACCATCGCTAACCATATCTTCTGGGAGTATAAGATGTAAATAAACAACAATTTAAATTATATCAGAAAGGTTACAAAACATTTATAATATAAATGTAAACAGTTCCAAACAATAATAATTATATATTTCAAATTGCTTACTCGAAAGCTCTGATGATGATCGTCTAAATCGCCCTTGCCTCTAGTGCGAAACTGTGATGGACTGTCGATGGCGATCTAGTTCAAATAATGTAAAATCCAATACTATCATCAATATCAAATTTTTACAAAGATTTTAGAAGTTCTTTATTAATGCTAATTTGCTAATTTAAATCAGAACCTAAATCATGGGGTTGTAATATAATTGTACAGTTTAAAGTCAAAATGTCCTCGGCAGCTGAAAAGTTATTTCAATTGAAAAAAAAAAGTAATTATCTCCTTTACACCCATCCCCCAGTATACGCCTCTGTAGGTATATATATATATATGTAGTGACAAATGAAATAAATTGTATTTTAAATATCATTATGCTTCATGTCTTATCTACTGCATTAATCTGCGTTCTAGTAATATATTAATTTTATTTCGAAATAAATCAAAAAATAAATAAGAATAAAAGGGAGGGGGGGGGGGGGTAATTTCAGCATATGTATGGAGCAAACTCATAGACCCAAAATATTTTTAGCAAGAAAAGCATCCCTAATTGATGTTGAAGGGGGGAATCTCCCCAAATGAAGTAATTTCTTGTGGATCTTGTATCCCTCATAAAAATGGTTATAATTCAAAAGAAAGAAAATATATTCAAGATAAAAAACAAACAAAATATCTTAAATTTTTTATAGAATATCTGTCTTTTTTCAAAAAAGACAGGAAGAGTCAGGCAAAAAAACTGATTTTGCAATCAATGCAAATTTAATTAATATGTAACATCTTTTTCTTGGCTCGAGTCCAATAGCCAATACAATACACTTCCTAAAATTAGTATACAAGGTATTAAGATGTGTCTAATTTATTTTGACAGACATGGTCAACTCTACACTTTTGAATGTCTTTTTTTTATTTTAGATTTTTGTAATCATCATCATATTTTAAATTTATTGTTAACATTCCATTAAAATATATTTTCCGAGCAGAAGGATATTATTGTGTAGCATAAATGTTAGTTTTCCTTATTTGTTTAATAAATATGGAATAAAATTGAGACAAATAAACCTCGGGTTTCATAATAAAATTTTTTTTTATCTAAAATATGATTAAATTAAAATCTTAGAAAAGTCACATGATCAAAGCGATACTTTGATTTTTTATAAAAAAAAAAAATTCTTCTTTTAATATTTTTTGCGTCTCAAAACAAATTTTACAAAATCTATCTCTTAAAAGTCCCATTTAAAGATTTAGGAAATAATTTGCCCTCTCTCTATCAGAGGCTTTTTTTACGTCATTAAAAAGTGTTACTTATGAAAATATTTTGTCAATGAATATTTTATTTAATAGTCTCTATATAAAATAATTTTATTTATATTAATGAATTTTAAAATATCTAAAAATTCATTTATGCAAAATTAATATTTAAATATAGAATGGATGACAGATATATATTTACTATTTAAATTTATGTAGAATTCTAGTAACACTCGGCATAAAATACTTTGAAAATTAGAATTAAAAAAAAAAAGCAAGCACCTAAGTTCGAGTCATCGACCTTCAAAGATGAAAATTTCTTTAGGCGGTGACATTTTCATTCATTTTATCATATTAATGAAACTTTATATTATAATAAAATAGACATGAGTGTCTTGCCTAAGTAAAATAAAGAAAAATCATCTCAAAGTTAATTCGTAGATTTTATCAGAATAGTGTAATTTTATTTAAACAATGTCAAGTGATTGTATTGACAAATATCTCCAGTTCACTTGTGTATTCAGATAAAAAAAAGAATATGAGAATCAGATGTGAACTAGTTTGCCAAGTTCGTAATGGGCTATTTAAAAAAAAGTTTCGCCACTCTTACTTTTCAATTCCAACTGATGTCAATGAGGCCACGTGCTGTGAGAAAATAATTTTTTCCCCAAAATGAGAACATGAATCACTAATGACGTTTAATGAAGTTACTAAAAAAGTTTGATAATTCATTCCAACCAAGAAATTGCTATAAATAATTTTTTTGGGGAATATATTATACAGACAAAAATCTTTATATTCAGCTAACATATTTGATGGGAATGATTTCTTTCAAATATTCAAGTGGTTCTTTCAAATATTGTTAAACTAATTTGTTAATTACCAAATAATATATAAAAAAACCTTTATTGGATTGAATTGTCTGAGTATATTCTTTATTGCCTATTAATATATTCCCCAAAAATTATTTTAACGGAATATTTTTGACCTGTTTAAATATCTTAGTGACGGATGGTATGTTGTTTGTTTTGACTTGGATATTTCATTTCATTTCAGATAACCTTAAATGAAAATAAAAATTGATGAGCTAGTTGGAAAAGCCTCATTAATTTTTATCATAAGATATATAGAGTGGAGGATTAATTTTAAATAGCCTTAATCTAAAAATTGTCTTAAATTAGCTAAGATAATCACCTGTTTTCGAATTTGGTGCGCCAAAATTCGGCCGCGTCGCTCTTCGTGATGCGAAATTGATCGCCGGCAAATGTCCCTTGAGGAAATATAGCCTTTAATTCACTCAACATATGACTAAAAACTAAACTTAATTTCGTTAAATTTCTTCTATAATGTGAGTTTTCATCGAACATCTTCTCTTTTCCTTCTTTAAAGAGTTTGATCGCTTGTTTACACTTTCGCATTAAATTCACAATAAACACATTGAAATGTTCGTTATTATGTAAAACAACCATTTTATCTTCATATTTGGAATAAATTAAACGTAAACGTTGATACGTGTCTGGTAAGATATCTAAAATAAAAGGCGGTGAATTTTTCAAATTCATCCGCTGATGTTGACATAACTTGACCACTTTATCCATTAATTTCCATGTTTTATCCAGAGTCCGTTTATCAGTTGCTAGTTTTGGTGGTGCCATCGCATCGGCGAATGCCCCGTGGATTTTTGAGAAAATCGACGAAATGTTTTTATGTTGTGTCGTCCTATTCCTGTTGTTTGCCGCCATGATGAAAATTCTAATAAAAGTGGATGTTGCGGCTGAATAGATGCACTTGGAGAGGACTCATCGAGAGGAAATAGAACGAAGGACAAATTCTAAGGGTTTGAGGACCCCAGTTACTGTCCGAAGGGGGGTCCCCTATATAAGCGATCTC
>JAAAKE020086223.1:0-22057 GCA_010014785.2 Anisolabis maritima | reverse complement strand
TTTTCGAATTGCCCCCCTTAACAATCAAATTGCCCCCCTGTGGGGCGTGGGCCCCACGTTGGGAAACACCGCTCTAAATGATCTTATACTCCTTGATATTTATTTCAATCTTATATATATATATATTTTTTTTTTTTTCAATTAAAAAAATAAATTAAGAAATATTAGTTATTTTCAAAACTTGCTTATCGATCCTATTAATAAACATTTTGATTATGTAAATTTTTAATATTTATACGAACTTTCGATAACATTTTAAAGACATGAAGTGAAAACTTGAATATTAATTTTATAATGGCCCTGACAATGGTTAAAATCACGACCGAATCATCAGAAATATATTAATAAAAATGAAAAATATTTTTTTTTTAGATTTATATTATTGATATATAAATTTTATAATAAATTATTTCTTATTTAAATCGTAAAATGACAGTATTAATTTTTTGCTAAGGATAAAATATTACTAATAAAAATATTTGATTTATTTCCTTCTTTCTTAGTTTTTATTCAATTATCGTTTCTCCATTTATCATAACAATATCATTAGAATTAAAAAAAAAATTTTTTTGTTTAACGCATAAAAAAATATACATATGTATTGACACATGTATAGGCAATCGTAATCTATAGTAAGAGTTTTGTTGTGTTTATATCAAAGATCATAGTGTGAGTGTTGTTTGTGTGTGTATATATATGTGTGGCGTGAAAGTTGACCAGAATATCGCTTCCAGCGATTGGTAGTTGCTGATGTCATTGGCAACCAATAGCAGCTCACTTCACTCCCTATATATATATTTGACCTAAACGCGTGAAGTGAGCCAAGTTAAAAGAAGGGGTAAACGGGAGAAGTTGAGGAGAGAGTGAGGGAGGGGCCAAACACCGAAAGAAAGGAGAGAAAGAATTCGATTTTATTCACTCTTTTGATTTAAAAGCTTGAAAAAAAAAACAATAGATAATAATTTAAAATATTTTGATAAGATAACTTTAGAGAGAAGAGAGAGTAAAAAAAAACATGACATCATAATTTACTAAACTCATCCTATCCAATTATAAATAAAATTTTCATAAATTTTAAAATTTATTATATAATTATACTCATTAGAAATAATTATTTCTGAATTTGCATTAAATAATTAATTTTTTAAACAATGAAGCTTAAACATAAAGAGCCCTTGTTCGATTTTAAATAATAATATATGAATATAAATTTATTTCAGGTTTTTTTATTACAGTATGAGTTTAACAATATGATGTTAAGTAAGTTCAAATAAGAACAAGTACAAATCGTTAATATATAAAGATTTTCACTTAGAAAATAAAACAATATAAACTTTTGTTTTTATTATTAACATGTTGACGTTTCGGTTGTCTTTCCTATCTTCTTCAGGGTAATATCTAAAAGGATTGCAAAATGAATTTTTTTCTTTTTGATAGTTTTAGTTTCTTTTCCTGAATTTAGATTTTTATCTATTTGGGTGTTTATGCCAAATTTTATTTAAATTTATTCTAATTGACCAGGATATCTATTATAGCTAGGTAGTATCAGGAGTGATGATAATAATATATCCATCAGGGGGGCTTAATATTTGGCTTCCACGGAGAGATTCTTTTCTGGATGAGAAATAATATTTATTCATTATAATTTTAAGGATTGTTCCCTCTATCAGTTGTCACTTAATTTGGTAAAATTTGATTCCAATTGATTGTAATTTTCCCCAACTAATTTCTTGAAACCGTCTCTTTTTTTTTCGCAGCGGTTCGGATCTTTTATAGAGATAAACGATTGAAATTTATCTAAATATTTTTTTCACTATTATCTACCAGTTGTATAGTATTTCACCATTGGCGTAACAACAAACATAGAACAAATCTATATAATTTTATCCTGAGATCGCACTTGTATTGTGTATATATGGTTACATAATAGGCAATATTAAAAATTTTATTTCAAAAATTTTTTTTTTATTTATTTATTTTTTTTTTAAATAATTTTTATCAAATTTGTTAGGGATGGCTTTGACGGTATCCATTTCAACCTCAGCCTCTGCTGAGACCAAATTTTATTAAAATAAAATTTCTTTCTTTAGGATCATATTGCAATAAAAAATAAAAAAATTCCATGTTTGAATAAATAATGAATCAATAAAAGTTCAGATTATATAGCTAGGTATCGATTTCTAAGAAGAGAGTTAAAATTATATAGAGGTTTTTTTTAAATATATAACATTACAATATAATTATAAATATTATTTTTATATTTAGATACGAATAGCATTTTTAAGTTTTAATAATAATTATTAGAAAGAAACTTATATTTCAAGAACTCATTTTTTGTTGAATACAAATACTTTGAATATATTATATTAAAATTATAAACAACGAAATAATTTACCTTCTGTTAGTTAAATATGGAAAATTCCCGAGTATCTCTTATCCCCTTAGGGAGAAATAATTTTTATTTGTCCTTTCATTTTGCGATGACAGCTTGCAAACTTGTCGTAATCTATTCTTAAACTCAGGTGCAAAAAGTGAATGAAAAAAAGAGAGGAAAATAAAAAGGAAAGGTGAGATGCGAGAGTGACTCAGATCCCCCGTCTTTTTCCATCTCGTTCGTTGTCCTGAAAATAAAAATAAATAGAATATAAATCTACATTCTCTTACTCATTATTATTTTATTTCTAGTATTTTTAAAAATATAACTTTAATTATATTTGGGATTTCTTTCCATTTTCTTTATTATGTAATAGAATAATAGTATGTTGGAATAAATTAATTGTTTGTAAAATAAAATTTCTTAAAGACCCATTAGGATACAATGAGTTATGAAGTGATATAAAAATATCAACTCATGTCTTAATCCAACATTTAGAAATTTATTTCCTACATAACATACATTCATATTATAATTTGATGAAAAAAGTTGATTATAAATTCTTAAAATTATCAAATGTAAATACTTCAAATTAAAATTTTTGAGATTTAAGAACAAGGTTTTAAAATTTATAAGATAAATACAAATCGTAATAACAAGGCCATGAAGTTGGCAAAAACATAGAAAATTCACAACAACCAGTTTTTGCTAACTGCCCACGATATTTAAAAAGTTCTTTTTCCTAGGTTCTCTTTCAATGACTCAGCGCTCCTTGCTTCCTTAACATTGTAGATTCGAGATTTTTTTGGTATTTGCTAAAAAGTTCATTAATACATTCGTTACATGTATAAAATTATTTTGAATAATACTTAAACTATTCATATAATATTATGTGAAGAAGAATTATTTACAACTTCCTCCTTATTCATTTACATTAATTGGTACACAATATAATATGAATAAATTTTTGCCATTCAGGGCGGGAATCGAACCACTGACCTTTGGTACGAGAGACGAGACCTCTACTTCTGCACCAAGGGACAGGGCTTATTTCTTTTTTGACTTCTTGGTCATATAGACATTAAAAAAATTAACTATATATTTAGAGACCATTCGGCTATATTTATCGAAATTCAAATAATTAAATTTATTTTTTATGGGGAACGAACTACTGTCTACTGACTTAGATCAGGAAGCAAGATCTCTGCTTCTGTTCTAAGGGACAGGGACATAAATAATATAATATATATGGCTGGGTAAAAAATGTTTAAATATAGAGAAAATATTTTAATAAGATATTATATAATGCCTTGAATGCAAAATAGATTGGAAACTAAAAAAATAAGTGCCATTTTTAATCAATTCATGACCAGGGGCTATAAAAGGGGGTTTAGGGGATTATTATCCTCCCCTCCCTCCCCCGAAATTCGAGAAAAATATTTTTTTTATTACACTTTTACCTCAAAATGTTAGTTTTTTTGGTTGAAAATATTTAGAGAAATGTTGGAAATTGTTTTAATTGCTATAGTTTAAATGAACATGACAATTCTTATTTTACTAAGGTGAAGGTCGATCGCGAAATTTTCTGACTTTTGTTTAGTTTTTCGTAAATAAGTCAAACTATGATTCCTATCAAAATGGTCTTTATTAGATAAATTATAGAGGATTAAATACTTTATCAAATTAGCACATACTTATTAAAATTCTTTCGAGAGAAATGTTTAAAATCAAAAATAATTTTTTTTTTTGTCTTAAGGATTTGGTTACACAAATATCTTATTTGCAAACAATATGACAATAAAAGTTCAGGGGTTGAGAAGTGTAATTCTCTTTCCAATTGCAATATAATTCATTAAAATCAGTCACCTACACACATAGAATTTTCTTTTGAATTATTGGTCCTCTCCAATCTTGTATATACAATATAAATTAATTAATCTAATAAATTTTATTTAAATCATTTGATACAATTTGATTAAATTTTGTTTATATTTATCGTCTTTGGTTATTCAGCCAAATGTCATAAATATTAAAGGTAATCAAAAAATAGCAAAAGTAGAAAAAAATTTAGGAAAGATTCTCTCTCTCCGAGAGTTGTGATAATTTGTGATGATTATAAATCACATTAAAATTTTTATTTTTAAAAATATAATACTTTTTAGAACATTAATTCTTTAAATATAAATAGATATTAATTTTAATAGAAAATTTTCTCAAAGAGGAGGAGCAGAGTAGAAGTGGGAGTGCTCTACCTATAATTATAAAATTCTAAATGATTTATTGTTCGTAAAGATGTTGACTAAGAAGTTGGTAATGGTATTCTCAGAGGAAACAAAAAAAAAAAAAAAAAAAAGAATGATATCCTCGACATGATTTCAGGACGGAAAAAGAATAAAGTGGACTTAGGTCTTTAAAATATATGATTGTAGGCAGAGTGAATAGCATCCAAACTAGATAAGTGTATGGGCTGGCGCTTGGTTAGTTAATATGATAGATTGTTTTGTTCTTCCCATCTCACGCCCAACATTTGTTATTAAAAAAAAATTCCTTGAAATCAAAATAGTGATAAGAGGGGGCATTCTTAAAAGAAATCAAGTTATCGTATAAACGAACATATAATAGACACACAGACTTATTTCGAAAAATAATATTTTCGGTCTCAGGGAGGTCCAAAAGGTCAAGATCAATCAACATCACGACGGTTACAATACTCTCTCTCCTTATATTTTCTCAATATATATATATATATATATATAAAGAAATTAAAAAAACAAAGACTCATATAAGAATCATTTTATATATTTATTAATGACTATGTGAATTTCAATCCAACAGGCCAATATTATATTAGTATGAGTTGTTCTGGCATCTTATTATAATAAATTATTAATAAATAAGTAAAGAGGATTTATTTTTATACCTATTCTTGGTTGACCTGTGAATACTCCACCCAATGTTCTGTGTTTTGTTGATGGCAAATATACATAATTCTTATCAGCCGTGTATGTACTATTAATAATCGTTGTCAACAATGTGATGTATTGAAAATGTGGAATTATTAATAATAAAAAATGTTCTTTTTCTTGCAAATCTATTCAGGTGACCAGACCGAAGACCGAAACGTCTATCTAGAGCGGCTGTTCCCAACCTTTTTCATTCGCGGATCGTCAAACGACGTAATATTTACCGGATTAGTAAAGTAAAAAATTAAATTAAAACATTAAAAATATAATTCTTGCAAAAAGAATTTAATTTTTCCTATATCCAATGAAGCCTAAAAATACAATTTACGCGGGTGGCCTAATCAAAGGGCGAATAAAATTCTCCTTTTTCTTCATCTCTAATAGGCCTTTTTATTATTTATTAATAATTTTTGTTCCCTATTGGCTCACTGCGATTCTACCTACCTCTCAGCATCCTATGAGGTTATTTATTTTCTATCTTCTAAAAGCTTTTTAATTTTATAATCATCTCGTCGCTTGCACCTTCAGCTTTTGAATATAATCGCTCAAAGCGTAATAGTACTTTACTGGTCTACTTTTTTCGGTTTTCTCAAAATTCTCTCTAACGATTTTGATTAAATTAATAAAACAATTATTTATTAGGTCATCCTTGAGATGTATTGACCCTTATCCCTCTAAAATTGCTGAGCCCCACTTTACTCTTGTAAGTTTTGAGGTTTGTAAAGGTAAATTTAAACGACTCTATCGATTGTGCTTCAATTAATAAATCTTTGAGATGTATTAATCATTTTCCACTCCTAAATATGGGGTCCTCAATTTATGATTTTAATAACAAAGAAAGAATCGGTCAACTTAATGCGATCGTAACAAAATCTAGATGATTTTAATTCCTGTTTGATTTGTTTTTTAGTCTTTTTGCCAAAAACTTGTAAGACTTGATACACAATATATTTTTAGTACGATACTTTTAATCCAGGTATATTTATTACATCAATTGGTATCCAACTGATTTCAATAAATTTTCATCGGACTTGCTGGGATCCGAACCCACGCCCCTTGGCTTTTAAGGTTATCAATACTGACAATGTCAATATCTTTAACCTCTCGGACACTTCCTGTTTGATAATAAACGAAATATAATTGCCAATTTAATTAAGTAAATTGATTTATTATTTATTTATTTTTTTTTTATAATATTGATAATTGATTAATATACACGAAAGAATAAAAGAAAAATAATAAATAAAAGCTAATATAATATTGCGAACCGACACTCGACCCAATAAATCTGGGGACACAGCACATACACAATTTTCTATACCTTAGGTAAGAGAAAGTTGGTGATGTGCGTCTCCAGAGTTTTTTATTTTATCCTTTGACTGTCATAAGAAAAAGTTATATATTTGTGAATTTTTTTTAACCGAAAAAGAGATAACAGCCATTCTTTTATTAATTTTCACAATTCATTCTCTTAATTAAAAATTACTTTTTCGTAATTTAAATTTCAAAAGACTTTCAAGCAACTTCCGATAATTTTAATTTATCTCTTCATTTATTAAATTGACAATAATAAATGTAAAATCTAATCGTTTAATTTCATTACTAAGATGAAAGCTTAATTAAGATTTGGTAACTATAATGATAAATATTGAAGGAGATCTATAGCTTTTAAGTAACTCATTAAGTCGGCCCGGTGCTTAAGTGTTAATGCTCTTCGGGAAAGTTTTTAACAAATGTCTTTTCAAGCGATCGTATTTATTATTCTAAACTCGTAGTCATATTGTATTAATAATTAACCAGGTAGCTCTCACTCCTTGTTTTAAATGTTTCTGAATAAAATATTTAATTTCCTTCCTCAGCTATTGAAAAAAATAATCTCAAATATTATGATATTTGCTCTTATATTTTATATATTTAAATATAATATTATATCACCTTGTAAAGGACACCTGAATATGAATTTAAATTATTCTTCACTTTTTTTTATTTTTATTTTCTTAAAAATATTTTTAAAAAAATAAAAATTTCGGTTTTGAAGAATTTTATCAAACGGCCTACTGTAATAGATAGTTTTCTTAAGATATTTTTATTTTGTACTTTAAATATAATAAATAACAAATTCATTTTAGAAAATTGAAGCTTTACTTTTTCTGAGGGAAAAGTTTAAGTAATTTATAAAATTTTTTACATAGGCCATGTTGTTTGGCTCAATTTATGTTTATCAACTCATACATACATTTACTAGATCAGTGTTTCTTAAACTGTAGTTCCCGGATCCTCGGGTTAGTAATTCAAAAGAGTCTGCCGGATAGTTTATTTTCATTAAACTTAATAAAATACGTCATTTTTAATAATATGTAAAACAAAAATTTTTCTATTTTGGATTATATCGAGGCTGTGATAAATCAACATTTGCTCTAGGAGGTCCGCAACATTAAAAAGGTTTGGAAACACTGCTCTATATAGATCTCAAAATAAAATTTAAAACCGTTTTTAAAATAAAAAAATATATAATACTAAAATTTTAGCTTGTTAGTGTTGGAGTAAGCAAGGTTTCCGCTGAAAAAATGAGAGGTTCGTTACATGATTTAGTTTGGGAATCTCTGCTTTAGGTGATAAAGCATTTAAGGAAATAATCCTCAGTTAAAGACAATTTAGATTCAAATCCACCTCAGTGATGCTTTCTCCTGGAGAAATAAAGGATAATGTATGTATCCCAGTATAATCCCAAGAAAGCTATTCCCCAGAGTCAGTCCTACATTCGACTTTGTTCCAATTTGATAATAGCAAATGCGTTTCATAAATTTTTATGTTTAGATCATGAGCTAACCGTGTTACAAATAGCGCTCACATCCAAATTTCATCATAGAAATGTATTGTGCTAGACACTGGCAAATGCTTTTTTAATTTGTAACTACTTTTTCGCAGAAAATATATTTCATCATCGTCGATGATCAGGGCCCCCATGATATCATAATCTCGTATTTTATAAATTTTAAAATATTTTTCCTGAATTATTTCATTAAACGCTTATTATAATTTGCTGTTTTTATTTTTTCAATTTTTGATCTTCAGTTGTTGAACACGTTCAATACATGGAAATCAGGAAATTATACGAAACTGGTCATTATAGAAAAACAATAATTTCGAACTTCATTTTCTGGTCATTATCCTAACCTTAGATTGTTATTTCTTTTTGTTCCAGCACGTGGTCATTTGAATGTGTCGGAATTATCGATGCCTCAACATCAAGATCTTCAGGGACCTATTACATCGGCCACTTCTCCAACCACTCCCCCTAATTATCTAACCAATTGGTTAGAAAATCTCGATGACGGTGAAGAAGCGGATGCGGATGCCGACGACGAGGACGACGAGCAACCACCGACCCAGGAGGAAAAAAACCTCGATGTTGGCAGAAGGAGAACGAGCCCCGAAGGGGAGCAAAGTGATCAGTCGATGATGATGGCGGCAGCTGGGATTAGACTTTTTGGAAAAGCCACTCGGTGAGTCAAACTTAATCAATATACTTATTCATTTTTTTCTATGATAGGAGCTATCTCCCAGATGGCGTTATACCAAATTCCCTCACCCAGTCAAAACTAAAATAAATTTAAAATAGATATTCATTAAAATTTTTTTATTTTATAATCTTTAAATCCATACTCACCCATTAAAGTTTCGCATTTTTTTTTTGGGGAGGAGGGGAAAACTATTCTTCCCAAACCTAGTCTAGGCTTATATTAATAGGAAATATATCTTACTATACTCCGAAAATCTTGGGAGATGGTAATTAGTAAAAAATTTCTGCAAAAATTGGTTCGTGTTTGGATGCTGAAAGGCAGGCATCCCAAATGAACAATTCATAAACGCTTTTTTGGTTAATTGTTCCAGAGCTCCTTTAGAGCCGAGATGTTTTAAGAAGATTTGACAGATGTGGGGGGAGGGGTTGCTCACTCTAGACGAATTTTGGAGCAATTAACCAAAAAAAAGCATTTTATTGTTCTCTATCAAATGAGACATTACTATCAAATTTTAAACAATTGGGAAACATTTCACTTAATAATTTTCTGACTACGATTGACCCTGGTTGAAACTCTCATGATATTTCTTAAGAGGAAAAACTGGCTAGATGTTGTATTCTTGTTAGAAGAAAATAAAACCAGCAGGGCTATTAGTCTACTTCTGACCCTTTTATTTATTTTGAGGATTTACATCATTCAATTTTTTATCTAATCTGATCTCGGAAGAGAGGCTGTGTAAAAGTAATTTGATTTCTCTGAATGTTCGGAGCATCTTTTTTCTTCTAAGTTTGAGAGGGTTTAAAGATTTTCTGACTTTGCAAGCTTCTTTGAACGAAAACATCTATATTTTGATGCGAAATATCAGACTGAATGAAAAAATTAGCCTTTACTATGTTTATTAAATTTTTTGTTCTAGAAATCTGTGGATTTAATTTATTATTGAAGTCAATTAAACACCCCTTCATAGCCAAATTTTTTATTTTAAATTAATACAGCTTGCTTGGAAGATATGGCTAGTATAATTAATAAATAAAAAACTCGCTTCTGAATTCATTTTAATAAGTTTTTACTTTTTATTAGCAAAAGATCGCCTTTGGAATGTAATATTTATTTGCATATATGAACTTATAAAAAAAAATAAATTAATTTATATGAATCATTTCAAATAAAAAAATTAATTATATCGCATCAAAGAAACCCTTCATTTTTTTCTGTTTTTTGCATTCCGACAGTAAGGCCCAAAATTAATAGCTATTAATTATTCTTAATGTCGTTTATATTAGTAGTGCTAAAAGGATTAATAAATTGACCATTTGGCCAACTGAGCTACTCCCTATTGTCCATTAATATATCATATCAAGGTTGTTACTATCGATAGACCTTTTTCTATGCTAAATTTCTCTTATATAAAGGTACATATTTGAATCTAGGCCAACATTTCTCACATTCTTAACTGAATTGAAAACAAATTATTATTTATATATCTATTATTTACAATACAAAACATTCAATTTGATGGATAGTATCAAGAGATTTATTAAGATATTTTTTTTTCTTGTATTTTTTGTATTTGTTTTGTTAATTGTTTGTTGTTTTGTGTTATGTAATTTATAATTTTGTATTTGTGTTTGATTGGACCTAGCCACCGAGGACTTGTGCTTCTAAGCAGGTTGTTAAATTGATTTATTTATTTATAAAAAATTATTTGCTATTTATGAGAAATAAAAATTTCAGAAAAATCACTCCCCCTGCCTAAAACCTAGCTGGAAGAATGCAATAATGAAAGTATCATTAATTATTTACATTATTATATGTATGAGAAAACCTCCTATCTGATACTCTCGATTTATTCGGTAGTTTCTTTACAAGTTTTCGATTTTATTAGGTGTTCCAAAATAAAAACATGAAAATTTTCAAAAAATAAAATAAACATTTTTTCTGTGCATTTATAGTTAAAAAAAAAAACTCGAAGAACAATTTGGACGAAGCCTAAGTCAAAAATCTGAATGAATTTCTTCCTTGTTGACTGACGTATATGTAAATAGTGTTATGCCCTGTCCCTTGGTGCAGAGCGATAGGTCTGGCTTAATGTACCAAAGGTCAGCGGTTCGCTTCCCGTGTTGAGCGACAAAATTTGATTTATATTATATTGACTACCAATTAATATAAATAAATATGGACGGAGTCTAAATACCGAAAAAGACTTAAATAAAATAGTGTTCCTTAAATTCTTTAGCTATATTTATACTTCCCTCTAATTTTTTGTTGTTGTTTTATTTTGGATAACTTTTATTTTAAGTTAAAACAAATTTAAATTGACTAATTATGTGCTTTTTCTTCGTTTTCGATTTATACGACTTTCGGATTTCAGAAGTATATCGGGTGTAGATAAAGATGTATTTAAAATAACAATTATCTTTATATTATTTTAAATCGCCAATTCAATTATCTTTCTTTAAATTTCTATTGATTTTATACAATATATATGTATAAATTAAACAAAACCATATGGAAAATTTTATCATAATCCCGTCATTGATTCAGTATTTTTCTTCAACTTTAAAGATGATTGAATTATATTTGGAGGAATCATACCCTATCTGATGGAAAAGAGAGAGAGTTTCTCTTCAACGGTAAATTTCCTTCGATTATTTCGCCATTGGTTATTTGTCGGAGATGATTGAATCTCGATGGATGGTAAAATAGATTATTTTTCTGTGTGATGTCATGTTGATGTCGGCCACCAACATCACCTGTGATCGATCCTATTTGCTGATTGCTATGGACTCCTAGTCATGGGATTATCTCATCTCGCGTGTAATGGAATACCCAATTGAGTACACACACACAAACAAACACGTATACACTTTCCCTTTTATATAGTCTTGCCAGGTATATATCACAACCCATTTAAAGTGGAATTGAATGTTTTTAAAAAGACGTCATTCGAAAGAAATAGAGATCGACCTCAATAATTGGGCCATTAAATAAAAGAATTTAGCGTTTTCATACAAAAGAGAAACATTTAATTTGCAGAGACCATACGGTCTGAAAAATTTTCACAAGATTAAATAAAACATTGACCTGTTAACTACGTTGAATATTTGAAGCATATTTGAATACTAATTTCTAATTCAAATAAAAAGTTTTCAAGTTTTTTTAGCGTTATATATTTACATTTTAAGAAGTATTAAAATTATGACTTTTCACTAGCATAGTTTGAAAACCTTCAATATCATCTTTAACAAAAATTTTATTATATTAAAATATTACTTTATTTTTTAAATCTGATATAGAAATTTTTTCATTACTCCTTGTGGAATATCAACCTTCACATTGACCCAAATATTTTCTTTTTTCATTTGCTTTATTTTAACTTCATTTAGGTCCTTACAAATTAGAACGAATCCACCCAAGAGAATAATTTATTTAAAAAAAAAAAAAAACTAAAATAATTGTGTTTAAACCTAAACATAAAAAAAAATTGTCAAATTAGACTCAAACCTTATTTATTTATATTAATTGGTAGTCAAAATAATATAAATAAATTTTTGACTCTCAGGACATGAAGCGAGACCTCTATGCTAAGGGACAAGGTGTTATCAAATTAATTAACCATTTTTTTTTTTTTTTTTAATGAAAATAAGCTTAATTTCCAGAGAAGGCAAATGGCTAAGCGGATAAGTTCCGGATTACGGATTTGAAGTTGTAAGAAAACTAGGGTCACGCTTCTCTCAAAAAAAAAAAAATCACCATTGCTTAACTCTTCCCCTGTGGATGGAAAGTAGGAGATAATCTCAACCCCAGTAATTCGCTCAAATAGTCCATTTCGTGATGGTCTCTGTGCCTTTGGAGCATGAAACTCCTCCCTAAAATAAATCCAATCAATTCGCTAATTGCAAAATTTTAATCTTTCTTTTTTCTTAAAGTTTTGTATAAGAAAATTTTATTCAAGAGGAGCACATTTTATCTATTGTTCCTATTCTTAAAATATCAAGTTCGGTGAGATCGAATAGATGTCAAACTCCAGATCTGAATTAATTTATCCATATTGTTTTTAATACCCGTAAAAACAAAAAATACTTTGAATTTTTCTATTTTTATTAATTTTTCGTCCATTAATTCTCTATTAAAAGTGAAGAAATAAATTATTATTTTATTATTTCTAAGATGCCCTTCGACCTTGGTTAATAAAATAATAGGGCTCTCAATATAAAACACTAATTGAAATATTATTGTTTTATTTTTATATTGACCGTCCTAGGACTTAAAGATACTCTTAACCAGAACCGAAATGTCATCATTGTAGAGCATATTAAAAATAAAAAATATTTTTTCATTTTTTCACTTTCAACATTACCCCCAGCCAGCTATTTACATCACTTAAAATTTAAAAAGAAAATGTTCTTTTCAAAATTCGTACCCAGGAGCCTCATCTCCCCTCCCCTGGAAATGGTCAACTTTATATTATATACGAGGAATTCAAATTGGCTTTGGTTGGATCCCTAGAAAAATTTTTTTTGGTTCATGCTTGATTGTATTAAATTTTTTTTTTCTCTAATAATATTTTTATTTCTTTTTAATAGGCACTTGTCTATAATGCGGTCAGGGAAGCCAAAAAACGTAAAAATCTCTTTATAAAGTCATATATGTCTGAAAGTAATATTCTCCACTCATATTTATTTTTTATTATTTCCCATAAAAACATCCATAATGAGCAACATTATCTTTATTATAAATCTTTAATTTATTCATATAGGAATAATATAATTATCCTTGCATATGGAGCATAAATATTAATAATAAAATCTTTTGATAGCCACATCATCATTTGGTAGGAGTCATTTAAGATTATTTTTGCTCTTCTCTATTTATTGGATTATATTTTGATAGATGAAGTCATAGGAGTGGATTCGATGCACTCTTGAAATGCACTCGTCTCGTCGGCCTTTTCTTTCTAAGCATAAATATACACATTTTGCTGATTTGTTATTGTGTATCTTTCTTTGATGTCAACAAATAAAGAATTACCTTTCTCACGTTTGACAAATTTACGATTGTGCGATAAGCGCATTAAAATTAACAATAAAAGAAAAAACAACTATACTGTATTTGCAAAGCAAAGAGCAACATGACCAATTATGAAGACTTTCCTCCTCATGAAATTTAAATAGCTACCTTGAGTTCATTCATCTAAGCCATTCAAATTTTAATTTAATAATTATGTATGATAATAATATTTTTTTAATCTCTATTTATTTAAATAATCAATTTTTAATATTTGCATCTCTTTGGAGGTAAAATTTTGACCTTGAATCTACTAATATATACAGTAAGTTGACCAATCTTCTCTTTTGGGGAGTTTTCTACTGCTTTTTCATGCACCTACTCCAAAAGTACTCCCGACGACATTTTGCGAGGTTACTATTAAATTCACCATTAAAAAGATAACAGAATGTGCTAGTGTCACATTTTCCGACAAATCACCCTTGTATTTAAACATAAAAAAGTAAATTGTCAAATTAGACTGCTAAAATTATTAAAGAAGAGCTTTTTGGGTGGGGGACAAATACCACAAAATATTATAAATTTTATAATTTAACTATATTATTAAAATTATTAGAAAAGACAAAAAATCCACAGCTAACCTAATCTAAATTTATTCCTATATTTCATAAATTTCTCGGTTATTAATCATAAATAAATACCACATAAGAAGAAAGAATTGCAATGGAGGGGGAATATTTCAACACGAATTTTTTAAATGTCTTCTAATAATTTTAATAATATAGTTAAATTATAAAATTTATAATATTTTGGTTTGTCGCATTCTATCCATACTTCTTTTGTAGAAAAAATAGTGATTCATAATAATATATATAACGTGAAATTCGCGGACTGCCATTTTTGGTTTGTATCGAATATTTGAAATAAAATTTGTACTTTATGGAGGAGATGGAAGGCTTTTATACTAACAGTAGAAGACAGATTATAAAGTCAAAAATAAAAACTAGCTTTGGCATCTAATGAGACATATCGGAAACGATACACAATATATTTATTACGATACTTGTAATCCAGACATATTTATTTACATTTGATATCCAATTTATTTAAATAAATTTTTCTCCGATTGCCTGGGATGCTAACCCACTTCCCTTGGTTATCAATATTGACAATGTCAGAATCTTTAACCTTTCGGCTTCGGGTGGGGGTTTCCTTTAGTTAGTTTTCGTCGACATTTCGAATATTCGCACAGAGACCTGTTGACGCTTGATACTTTATAAAAATTAAACAGATTAATTTTCCTTGGCCGTTTAGCGATCATTAAAGTACTTCTCTCTTCATACTAAGTTCTGAAAAAAGTAGCAAAGCTTGAATTACTATAAAAATACATTAAGTAATGCGGAAAAATAATATTAAAATGACTTCATAAAAAGTAGACGAACTTTAATTTCTTTTAATATTTTGTATAAATAAATAATGAAATTAATAAACCGAAAATCAATGAATTTTCTTTAGAAATTATCATCACTTCTCAATCGGTTTTTTTGACCACATAAATTATAGGTCACTTTATTTCTTATAGGAAATCGTTACCCATTCATATTTATTTCTATTAAATACCAAGTTTATTTTAAATTTGAAATCTTATATATTTTGATCTGATATTTGAAAAGCAATTGCTCTGGTGAGGAGTACAATAAATATTGGAAACATTGAAAAATGAAATCTCGATAAATCCCTTTGGAATTCTACTCGTTTTCTCATTAACATTTATCTATTATTTTAGTTGGCAGCACATATTTGATTAGAGATTATTCTCCTTTTTGGCGTTATTTTTAATTTCTCATAAATTATCTTAATTCTATTTATATCTAAACTGTAATAAATTTTTGAAAATATATATTTAGCAACATTATGGCTTAGACGAACAAACTAGATCTGCTAGTTACCTAAGGGGTTATATTTAGTAGGGGGGATAATTTCTTTTCTTGATGATGACCTTAGTATAAAAAACATTTTCATTGTAGAGAGAAAGGATTCCAACCACTAAATAAATAAATTATATAAAACATCTGAGAAAGAAAAATAGGATTTGAGGCCAAATATCTTTATTAATGAATTGTTATAATTTTAATATCTCAACACATTTGATTATGATCATATGAATATTTATAGGTGGGATTATACGTATCATCTTCTATAAGAAAAGCTCTTATTTTTATTTTTATAAATATGATAATAAAAAGAAAAATTTAATCTTTGGCATCTGAGACCAAATAGACTCGGGCAATATTTATTTAAATTAATTTTTTCCCTCAGAATGGGAGAGGAACCACTGACCTTTTGATCATAAAGCAAGAGCTCTCTTTCATCTCTAAGGAATAGGGACTTCTTTAATTAAAAATTCTTTGAGCAGCAATGAACAAAAATGAATGCAATTTATTTGTAATGTTTTTTAAAATATTCTACTTTAAGAACTTAAATATATTATATTAATATAAATAAATAAGGACGGGTCTGAGGTGCCGAAAGGCTTAAAAAAAAAGAGGGCTGCATCGTGTAGTAAGTAAGCAGATCACCGTGTTTCAAATCCGCGTCCTAGGGCCATCACAACCACATTTTTTCAATAAAATAAAAGAAACTGGATTTATTCCACATTGACTCCTCAGGCAATGCTAAGAGGACTGGGAGATGCTGTGAAGCTCGGATTTCTAGAAGAGAGGAAAAGAAATCTCATTGACTCTCTCCGAAGGCTATGATGCTAAGTCACTGTATAAATAAGAAATTCGGTCCACTTTATTTATTTTACAATAATATAAATATATAAATAGATTTTGTCAGAAAACAGAGAGAAACCAATTTTATTTAAAGATTTTTTAATCTTGTTAAATCATCTAATTCATTTTCATTTTTCAACTAATATTTAATCGTATAATCAATAAATAATACTCTATTTTACAATTAATCTAAGGGTATAGATATATTAATAATTATAAAATAAATTATTCTTAACAAAAGAAAGTTTTTTTTTCACCTTGATTAATTTTTAATATTAGATGAGATCTCCATATAATAGTTGATATTGATCTCCATGTATTTAATTTAAAAACTTGTAATTAGATTACTTTTATATGAATAATTTAATGTTAAAAGCTCACTTGAATTTTCTTCAAATCGCAATGATGTCATCCGTAGAAAGAGATCGCCTGTCAGATAGGCAACCCAAATGGCAGATGGCCAATTCTCGCAGACTTTATGGCTCTTTTAGACTTTAAGTTGAAATTTATTAAGAGATTTGAATCCGTGAATTCTTATTTATACTACAAATAAAAAACAAATATTTGGGCTAATTAAATACTAAATTAAATATAGCTGGGAATTTTGATAAAGCGATTGAAATTTTTATTAAAATAATCATTACAAAAATCTTTTTATAATTTTATTGAAAAAAATTATTTGGATAGTTATAGGCTTTGACAATTGGTTTCCTTTCAGGATCTCTTAACTACAAACTGTTTTTGGTTTAAATATGGTTTATGCCCTGTTCCTTGGTGCAGACCTAGTGGTCACGTATTAAAGGTCAGCCCGTCCTGAATGATAAAAATTTATTTAAATTATATTGGCTGCCAATTAATTTCAATAAATAAGGACGTTCTTTAAATGGCCTCAGATGCCGAAAAAGACTTGAAAAATGGTTTATTTGAATAAAATAAAGTTTCATTCAGTTCTACGGCCTTCTTCGAAAACAAATTCTAAGAGTTTTACTTATCTATTCGATGAGATGTACATTTAAAAAAAATTTGTTATTCTTTTTTATTCAGGTAACTGAAAAATGATTAATGAAAAAGTTGAAGAGGGTTAATAATTTGTCCGTTTGTGCCCCAGCCTAATAACATGCACAAATTGTATTTTCATATTTTTACTTACAGAGAGAAAAGAAAAATTACTTGCTGTCTTACCGAATGGTAAAATTACCAATAGCGCATTATTCGAAAAGAATAGAGAAACTTCTCGAGTCGAGTAGTTATTTCATTAAATTAGAGTAGGCCCCTTGTTACAGTTTATTTTGGCTTTCATATACGGTATAACACATCACTCAATAAGTCTCGAGGCTAACTACTAAAAAAACATTTTTTTTTTTTTCAAAATTCCACTTTATTAATCAACATAGTCTCCTTTGAGAGTGATACATTCATTCCAACGCTTCTCTAACATTTCGATGTCTTTTTTGTAGAACGATTTATCTTTACTCAAAATAGGCTCTTGTTGCGACTATCACCCAAACCTCTTTCTCTGGAGGATTTTTTTGAGGTCTGCGAACAGGTAGGGAGCCAGATTCGGAGAATACGGTGGATGGGAAAGCAATTCGAACAGTGTTTAATCAATACACAAAATTCCTTTTTTTTTCATTCTTTTTAAAATAACAAAAGTAGCGTAAAACCACCGTAACTTGTAAACTAATGTTCGGATTGTCAAGAAATTTTGACACAATCCATTGAAGGGTGGTACTTTCTAAAAATCATATGGATTTTTCATTAGAGACGCCATCTATGTGTTAGCTTCGGGACTTATTGAGTGATGTGTTAATATTTATTTTTTTCCTTTAAATTTTTTTTATTAAAAAATCATTGCCAGTACATTAACTATCTTTGTAAACAAAAAGAGTTAGATGAATTTGCAAATATTTTATTAAATTTATCAGGAATTAAATAAATGACACATCAATACAGAATACAGACAGAAATTATTACTTTTATCATTTTGTCCTTTCAACACATCCTTGGGATTCAAATAATAATAAATAAATATAATATAATGTGACAAAGTTATATACTTAAGCTATTAAACCATGTGTCCATTTTATAATAAAATAAATTATTTAATAATTCAAACATTAAGATTTTTCCTTGTAATACTAAAAAACGAAGAACATAAATTCTGATTGTATATCGTATTAACAGACAATAAAGTATTTAGACCGGGCAAGTAGCCTATTGCCTGTCTAAATATTTTACTGTCAGTTAGATAGATTTATTTTATACAAAGTATATTAATAGTGAAAATCAAATTGATTAAATATTTATGTTTGTATATCGGGAGATCAAAAGAGGGAGGGGAGTTCAAAAACATATCCCCTTTTCCGGTTGAAAAATTACAAAAAAAAAATAAATAAAAACCTAGTTAAAGTAAAATATAAAACAAATTAAGATAACACACATATTTCACCCTTCCTTGTTCTCTTTTAAGTATCATAATACCCTTTCCCTTGGTGCAGAGGTAGAGGTCTCGCCAAAGGTCAGTGGTTCGCTTTCCGTCCTGAGCGACAAAAATTTATTTATATTATATTACCAATTAATATAATTAAATAAGGACGCAATTTAAATGCCCTCAGAACCCGAAAAAGACTAAAAAAAACGCATCAATTTTATAATTGGTCTAAATAATTCTAATTCTGCTACAATTTCTTCAATGAATAACTTGTTTGTTGAAATTTTATCTATAGTAAGACTAGAGAGAAAAAATTTTGCTTGCATAGCTCGAGTTATATTTTTTAAGAGTAAAAGTAAAACTCTACTCTAAATGATAATTTTTATATAGAAGGAAGAAAGACGTAGCAGGGGCGTAAATAAGGGGGAGAGTTTGGAAGGCTCCCTCCATCTTCTTAATCACAACAATTGGCCAAGTAAGGTCTTGTTTTCTAATAAATTAAAAAAGAAGGTTGAACAAATTAATAGTTAGTAAATTTCATTTAGAAGAATTTTTCATTAAAATTGGCAAATCAAAAAAAAAAATTCGGTTTATTTTAAAAAAAATAAAAAAATAAAAAAAAAATTTTTTTCTTCCCTCTTTCATCCTGAGCAGGGCCTTTCCAAACTCCTTTTTTCCTCAACCTCACCTCCGCTCTTATATAAATATTTATTTTCTTTGTTTAAAATTTACTATAAAATGAATAAATCATAAATATAAATATTCACCATGCTAATTTATGATCGCTTGGAATTTGTCCGTTATGATATATGCGTGTCGAAGTTCAAATAGAAATCAACTCTAATTCAATTACTCAGCCATTCATCTAATAACTGTCGCCATGAATAGGCAGACTTTAAAAGATTCAACTCCTAAAACATTTCATTTAATTGTTCAGTTTGTTAATCAAGACCATTTCTAGAGATATTTATTTCTTGCGTATTTAAATTAGTTGAAAGAAAAAAGAAATCATTTAATAAGATTATTTTTCATATTTATAATTCACTTTAATGCAGCAGCCAAAGACAATCAATAAAACTTCCCGCCCCTTTTCTTCTCCCAAACAAAAGGGAATGGTTGAAACCATTAGACAAAAGGACAAAAGAGGTATTTAGGCCTTTGACAGATTCAAATAGTCCTACGTGCCCTTAAACGAAGGCATACCGGATATTTTTATACGCTCGGCACGTCGGCAATAGGATATAAATTTTTTATTTGACTATTAGCAAAATTCCCACTTCCATTATTCGATTAAATTATTGCTCTTTACCCAAATCATATCCAAGTCAAAATTAATTACACTAGCCTATATAATTTTTTTAAGTCTTCGCATTTGAGGCCGAATTCTGTCTATATTTATTTAAATTGATTGGTAGCCAATATAATTTATAAATTTTGTCACTCAAGACGGGAAAAGAACCACTTGGCCCTTAGATCATGAAGCAAGAGCTTTATCTCTGCTCTAAGGAACAGAGGCTATATAATATTAATAAGTTGAAAATATTGGCATAGCTTTTGAAGAGTAAACCAAGACTTTTCTCTGAGGCATTTGGAAGTTCCCAAATCTAAAAATTTTTCAAAAAAAAAAAAAAAAAAAATTTTCTATAATATTAACTATTAAAGCTTTTGATTTCGATAAAATAATTAATGATGTATTTTATTAATCAATCCTAAAATTAAACATTTTATCTACGGGTTGGGGGGGGGGGGGGGGTAAATTATAACCGGATCTCGGAAATAAGAAGCACTGATTTATACTAAAAACTTCAGAAAAAAATTTCACTCAGCTATAAACAAAAATCCGTCAAAGGGTTGAGGTAATCACGGATACCTCTCTCTTCCTTGAAAATAATCTAAAAATATCATAAAACCTTAAACGCAAATTTAATAGATTTAAACACCTGTAAATTAAGATTTTAAATAGCAATTATTTCTGCTTAATTTTAATCACCCGTTAGTTGTTAATTACAATAAACAGTGTTTCTAATAAATTATTCCTCTTGTAGTATTTTTTATAGCTTTGATGATTTCAATAAATCTTCGGCTTAACAAAAGAAAATTTGCCCGCAATCTCCGGCAACCATAAATTATTCGCCATTGACATGATCCATGTGTGAAAAGTCCATTCATGGATTATCTCGACGCGATGAGATCATGTCGAAGGAGGAAAGCTCCGAGGCAGCATGGCGGCTCCGGCTCCATGTCAAAAGGTTATTTCGAATCGCTCAGCTGAATCATTGGCGGATGTAAAATCCACCTGTTTTTTTTTTTTTTTTTTTATTAAAGTTTCCAATCTCGTCATACCACGATAATAAATTAAATTTAGAATAAAAAATTCATAATAATTTTAATGATTCGTTTAAGAGGTAATTTATTAAATCAATAAATTGTATCTTTTTTTTTATAAAAATTTACAATCATTTGAATTATTTATTCTTTTCACGGAAATAAATTACAATATTAATATAAAATACATTTCTGAAAATAATAGAAATGTAGAAAGATATTGATTAATAATAATAATTGGGATGTCAGAGAAGTTCAAGGATAAGTTTATTGACATTTATTAGGAAAAAGTCTTTACTTAATCATCACCTCAAATTTATTTTGTACTCTTTCTAAAGAAAAAGTTATATTTTCATTGCTTCGTTTTTTATAGGCCCTAAATCTTATATCACCGAGATAATAGATTTATATGGA
This sequence comes from Anisolabis maritima, assembly GCA_010014785.2. Taxonomy (NCBI): domain Eukaryota; kingdom Metazoa; phylum Arthropoda; class Insecta; order Dermaptera; family Anisolabididae; genus Anisolabis; species Anisolabis maritima. Next base: position 242 of record JAAAKE020086223.1, on the reverse strand, counting down.
AGATATCGATCGGCCATTACTAGAAAATAACAATGGGAAGAGTAGAAAAAATAGAGCTTCGGGCTAGAGATGTAATAATTAATTTAAAAAAATATAATACTTGTTTATTGTCAAAATTTCTCAAATTATTTCTTTAGAATTTATATATTTTATAAAAGTCTAAGAAATTATTGTTTTTTCTATAACACCCGAAGGGTAATATTTAGGAATCCGTAATTTTTTGAATTCGAAATTTCATTTAT
>JAAAKE020086212.1:7544-22058 GCA_010014785.2 Anisolabis maritima | reverse complement strand
AGAGTGTCGAATTTAAAAAAAAAAAGCCTCAGCTCCTTGGGCGATATTCGATCCTTCATGTATGGGCATTATTTGTAAAAAGATAATAATTATCAAGTCATCATCAATCATTAGTTTCTATAAATATATTATTATTCATATTCTTTACAGACCTTAACCCTATGCAATATGTAATGTAAAATATTATGATTTGTTTGTATTATTATTAACTTAAATGAATATTTCCCATATAAAATGATAATTCCCAATATATATAATATAAAATTAACTCACCCAAGTGACAAATGAATTCAAAATTCCCCTTCGGAGGCTTTAAAGTCCTGTTTATTCTGAAAGAAAAAAAAGCGTATTTAGTATAATCAAAATACTAAAAAAAAAATACTAACTTACAAAAAGTATTAATTTTTAAGGGACCTGTTTGTCTTTTAGTATATTGTTATTATTGTTTTTATAATCATATATTTATGATCTATATTAATTAATATTACTTTTTTAGCTAGTTACTGTAATAAATTTTTCAAAAAAGTTGACATTGTATTCAAGCTATCCGCGCCCATCCCATGTTTTCATCTTCATCTTAGCTGAGGCCCTAAAAAAGTTTAAAGAAAAGACTTTTGGAGAAATTTCATGAGATAAAAAATCATTAAATATTTAAACATATCATCATCATTGTAAATATTAAAATTGTATCTATAATTAATTAAGAGAAATTGAAAACGCCATCCATGTCAACAGAATTTGTAATATAATGGATTGTCAGAGTTAAAAAAATTCTCTAATTGCGGCCTGGTTAAAAATTCAAATGTGGGAATCAATTGGTCTATGATATTTATGAAATATTAAATTATTCAATGACCTTTATTTCAATTAGGATTGAAATGGATTCAATTTACATCAGCATAAAAACAAAATAATTTTTTCTCTTTAATTGTACATTTATTTTAATTGAATTGTAATGTTTTAATAAGCAAATACTTTTATTTATAAATAATATTTGTTTTTAGTAAATACACAATGTCTCTCCAGTTTATTTGCATATAATTCAACTTTTAATGAATACTGAATGAAATTTTTTCTTGGAAGTAATGTGATGATATAACATTTTTCAAATTTGCATTATCACTAGAAATTAATGTTTTCCAGAGTCCTAAATGAAATATATCAGAAAATCATGTTATCATAGAAAATTTTTCGAATTTGCTTTCACAAGAAATCAATGTGTCATAGCTACCAGAGTGCTAAAAAGAAACTCTTTTAAAAATCCACCCGTGTTTGAAATAACCTCCCTGCTAAAAACCTATAATCTCCAAACTTTCAAATCCAACCTCAACAAGCACCTTTTAAAATCATCACTCTCCCCTTCTCCTGTTCTTCCTGGTTGCATGTGACTACTAGTCATTGGACCTTATGCTTCCATATCCCCCCCCCTCCCAAAAAAAAGTAATGTAATTGTATAAAACATTAATTTGTGTTTTCATTGGAAATGAATGTTTTCACTAATATTATCTTAGTAGGAAGTACATATTTCATTTGTTTAAAATTAAAAAAAATATACATATGATATTTAGAGAAAGTTCTCGAATAGTCTCATATTTGACTACATCATATTCTGAATTTCAATAATCTTGAATGTTTCAAATTTCCTTGAAAAAATATGAAATTGAAGTTGAACAAAAATGTATGTCCCATTTTTTTTGGCTTATACCTATTTCTGATCTCTTTTATTATTGATTGAATATTTATATTTAGGAAAATTAAGTTAAAACTTCACTTGAATAATGGGAAGTTGCGTGACGTGCTTAATCACGCAGATTTTTAAATATATTTTAGCTATTATTATTTATTTATTTATTTACTTTTAATGCCTATTTTATATATTTCCTTGATTCAACCTCCCGTCAGTTCCAGTCTTGCTGGTCAAGAATTAAAATTTCTAGCCATCTAGGCAACTACTTAAAAACCAACACTGAGTTGAGATTAACTCGTATGCATCTTAAATTCAAAAGCTGTTTATCTGTCAACTGCAACCTGGACCTACTTCTACATTCTATTTCCACGAATAAATGTGTGTTGCAGGCATTTCTGAGGCTGAACTTCTCATAAATCATTAATATTTTGTAAACAAACTAAATCTCACGTAGAGCTGCCTGGCTTTTAACTAGATGCAAAGACAATTGTACTCAACTGAGAAACTCTCATCCTAATAGACAATCCCGAGGCCCTGATAAAAGCATCTTCGCCAACTTACAGAATTGCGACGCCTCTCCAGATCTGTGATAATTATTTACGAGTATTTGAATCAATTTGATAGTAAAATGAAATTGAAGGAAGGAAGATATATAAATATTTAAAGTGAATAATATGAATAAGTAATGAAAATAGTTGCAATTAATTATATTTGTCTGGAAAAAAGTTAATAATATCAATAAATTAAATCAAGACAAAATCATTCGACAAAAAAATAGAATAAAAATATTAAGTCTAATGGAAGAATAATTAATAACATTTTTTTTATAAATTACTTAAATAATTAGCAACTTGATATATCAGTAACATTTTTATGCGATTATGAGGTTAAAGGAAATTGTTGTTGCTTAGTTTTCTTCATATGACATAAGAAAATTATATTGCTTGCAGCTGTAGGCCAAGGAATTCAAATATTTCTTTCCTTTTTAGGGAACCATAATCTAAATACTACTTTTAAGATTTTATTGATTTTAAAAGTTACCATACTGCATAGAGATTCAGAACAGTTTTAATGGACTAGACTTCTATTAACTAGTAGTCAGGACTTTTGAAAATGATTGGTGGGGAGTTGTAGATGTTAATGGTTTCTTTTGCCGCATTCAGCACAGCATAAGCAACTAGACTTTTATGTATTTTATATTATGAATTAATTTTTAGTGTTAAATTTAAATTTTTTTTTTTTTTTTTGAAAGTCATTAGTATTTCTGGAAAAGAATTTTTATTAAAAATTATTATAAAGATTTTTTCTTTAATTATCATAAATCACTTTGTAATTCTCCCATTGCTAGATTATGTAGGCTAAAATAATAATATGACAGAAATATTTAATTTACTTTGTCGTGCATTTATATTTCCTACTTTAATAATATTTAAAATAGATTTATCTTAGTATTTTTTCTTTTTTAGAAAATCAACTTTTGGGAATGACTTCTTTCATCTTGATGAATGATCAAAAAAACGAGAGGAAACTAAGATAAAGTCCATAAATCTAAAAATAAATCTAAAATAATAAACAAAACGTAATTCCGTTCAAATCTTGGCATCGATTTTTAATCTTAAATTTTTTTATATATATGAAACTTTTTATTATCTCATAAATTCAGGCAAAAGCGATAATATATATTAAAAAATTTGTTTTGTTTTAAATCAAAATACTTTCGATATTTCATTATGATTAGATTTATATCATAAATAAACGAAAATAAAGTTATTTATTAAAATAAAATAATTATGAATTGTTTAGAATTTATAATAGAGTATTTTGGTCTCAAACCATTTTAGAGTTTATATTTGGATGATAAATTAATATAATAAAACTGATAAAAGAAGAACTTTATTTGTTGAATGGAATAATTTTCACAAATTAACTGTGAAATGGTAATTAAATCTTAATTAAATGAAGAGTAAATGTATAAGTTAAATAATTATATTGGAAAATGCATGGATATTATTATATCGAAAATGATATAGAGCTGCACATAGAAAATAAAAAGTCTAGTGTGACGGCCGCACATCAAACAAATTCTGCTCACTTTAATTAAGAAAAATTTTGTTATATGCTGTCACACCAGATTTTTCGCCCCGTGTATTCTAGATAGTCGGTTCACAATTTTAATTAGTTTTTATTTTAGAGATTTTTCGTTTGTGTGTATTAATCAATTATTAAAATTATTTAAAAAATTTAATTTAATTAATTAAATTGGCAATTGAATTCCATTTATTTTTTTTATTTATTTATTCGTTGGCCATAGCGACCCATACTTCATCTTTTACAATTCTTGTACAAAGTTAAGAAAAATAATAATGTTGAATATAGTAAACAATAATTAATCATAAGAGAAAATTCCGTTTATTAAGAAACATAGAAATTAGAAATAATTTTATTTATTTTGTTACCAACGGGTCTTCCTATTTTACTTATGGGATACTTAAAATCCAAAATTGAGGGCCACTATTTTGAGATATGAAATGATTAATAGAACTTAAAATATATTCTATGTATTACGAGTACAGCTAATTTAATCAAAATCGTTATAGTATAGTAAGTATAGTTTAAGAGAAAATGGAAAAAAATTAAAGATTATATATCAATAAAGTGGGCCCCAAGTGGGGAGGGGGGAAAGGGTTAATGAATTTCAAAGATCATATAATAAATAATTGATTTATCAATTTTAATCAAAATTTGAAAAAAAAAAAACTAAAAAAGTCTATCAGTTAAGTATTAGTATACTTTGGCAGATTTTATCGAAATGATTCGAAGTGTAAGCAACAAGGATACCTAACTTAAATATTAAATTTCAGCCTCGGAGATAAGGTACATACCTTTTTGGGAAATAAATTTAAATCATATAGAGATATAAATATATAGAGATATAAGCATATCCAGTAGTATTATTTATCCATATAATTGTAATGTAAAAAACTGAACGCCTGTAGTTAGGCAATCAAATGAGTTTCGTTTCTCATATATTGTATTTATAATAAAATTCCTAATTTCTTATGAAAAATATAAAATATAAAATATTTATAAATAATTGATAAAATTAAATCTTAGCAAATATTGTTCCTCTTTATTAATCTAACAAAGATTAAAATTCAATTTTATTAATTGAACCGTAAAAACCTAAAAGGGATTTTCGTTTATTTATCCGAGGTCAAGTAATTAATGTAAATTAATTAAATTAAGAAAATTATTGTTTGAGGGAGAAAAATTTGTTAAAAGATTTTAGAGAATGTGAATTTATTTTATTGCTAAAATAGAATTGAAGATAATAATAGCTGCTATTCTTCTTCCTTTATTTTTAAAAAGATACAATTGTATATGCATAAGTAGAATGGAATTTGGAAAAAAGAATGTGTGAGATGTGATAGATAGTAAGCTTTACAATTTGTCTTTTTGAATTCGGCTACCTAGCTAGCTCTGTTTGGAATAACCAGTTTTTTGAGGGAATTAAAATTGAATCTTTCAGAGAAATGGAAAAAAGGATTCGTGGAATTAGTTACCACAGTAGGTAATGCTGGGAATTCAATTTTGATGGTAAGTATTTAATAAACGAGTGTTTAATAATAAACTAGATTTCCAGTAACATTACTCCCAGAACACCACCATAAATAAATGATTAATTCCTGCATATAATTCCTATCAAAAGCTGTTCTCATCAAAGCCTCAACCATATACTGGCGGAATAATTACTATTCTATTCAAGGTACCAACTTTTTCATAAAGCAGATTTATGTCGTAATCCTAAAATGTCAAATTATAAACCCTCCCGTTAAAGATTCAATCGTGACAGTAATTAAAGCAAAAGCGGTCTTTTGACAAAGAATGTAGGATTGATTGATAGCAAGCTGTTGCTATGGGATATCACCGTCATAAAATTTAAATAAAATTGATCAGCAAAGTGATAAATTAAGTTTACTTAAAAAATGAGGTAAGAAATTATTAATTGATTTAAAAGGCATATAATTTATTACATGTAAAAACAAGATACAGTGAAACAGAATGGCCTAATCCAGATAGTTATTGTTTTGAATAGGAGTGTAGTTAAGACTTTTTTTATGGGAAAGGAATGCCAACAAAATAACGTAAATAAGTAACGTAAAAAAAAAAAACAATTATGAAAATTTGTACATTTTTAAATTTTCTAATTTTTATTAAAATCTTTACTAAAAAACAAACAATTTCCAATTTTTAAATTAATTTAAATATTTTAACCTATATTTTTTTTGCCTTTCCGGCATCTGAGGTCATTCAGATATATACGATAAATCCCTATATTTATTTAAATTAATTGATAATATTATTCCTATAAATTTTATAGCTCAGAATGTGGAGCAAACCTGGCCTTAAGATCATATCAAGATCTCTAATTCTGCAATTAAGGAATAGTGGAATCGTTAAATTTTTTTATTAAGCAGGATTTCAGACAAGGATATATTTAATTGAATGTTGATTCTCTAGATGCCTTTGTCGAGAATCTACACTATTTTGAGGTGTAAATGATTAATATATCTTAAAGATTTTCTGATTTATTATATGTACATTTATTTATGTTAATAAAAATTGTCAGAATAGGAAATTAGAAAAAAATCCAAAATAGGTGTAAGAGTAAAGTGGGTCCAATCAATTTTTTGGGAGGGGAAGATAAGGGTTAATATACTTTAAAGATCATCTAAAAAATAATTGTTTTATGGATTCAAATTCAAAATCGTTAGAGGAAAAAACTAAAAAAGTACATCAGTAAATAACTAATGCCCGTTGACTGCTTTTAATCAAAAGCTTCGAGTTCGAGGTGCACGCGCAAGGTTATCCTGCTTAAATTCAGGCTTCACAATGAGATGGGTGACTGTAAACAGATCAGAGATATGTGAAAAGGGTGGAAGTCAGCCAGTAGGGAGGCCTCTATCGAAATAAAACTCCCAAAATATGAAACGTTTCGGCTTTATTTAGATAAAACCATCATTTGTCATTAGAGCTGAAATGAGCAATAAAATAAAATAAAAAATTTTTTTTAATAAATTTAAAATAATAAATAAATATAAAAACCCAAAATCTTATTAACTAAATCTTTTTTTTGACCTCAAGAAAATTATATTTATATAAACGTGTTATTATTTAGAAAGTTTTTACATTTTATAATTTTCTATTATTTGCCAGATATAATAATTGGTTCAATTGAATATTACAATTTTTTATGCAATCTGACCATCAGCATTTTGTAAAATAGACATATAACAATTACTAAGTCCTATGCAATCGGTCTGATAGTTGAGAGCTCTATGGCCATTGGTCTTAATGAAGCATTTTTTAGCTACTAGACTTGTGCATGTGTTGTCTTTCTTCATCAGAATGATGGCTCCCTCAAAATTGAATCCATGATTGTCTCTATGGTATGGGCACTAAGGGCAGTTGAAGATTTTTTGTTCTTTAGGCTCAATTCATGCTCCCTTTTTCGTTCAGAGAATCTCCAAGATGTCCGGGCCACATAAAGGCTGGTGGGGTGAGGACAATCCATGCACTTAATTAAGTAAATAACATTCTGTTGCTCATGCTGGGCTTATCTTTGTTATTAAATAAAACGTAACCTCTCCATTTCACAATGGAAATTTCTGATGGTGGAATTAATGACATGCAATGGATAAGAGTTGGAAGACACTACCCTTCTGAATTTATCAATATTTCCCCTTTTGTAAATATATATAAAGTGAGAGAAATAATTGACAAATCTTTCATTGACTTTGTACAAAAGTCAAACGAAAGAGTACCACCAGGATTTTTGATAAGTAAAAGGTCAAAGAACGATATTTTATTTTCTATTTCAGTTTCATAAGTAAAATCAAATCGGTATGGAAAGAATTGAATTTATCCAAGATGGTTGGTACGTCATTTTTGGCACAACCGAAATAAAGTCATCGACATATTGAAGGTAAATTAACAAATTAAGGGGCTCTACAGTCGTATAATAAAATTTTATAATTATTATTTCAGCTGCAATAGGGCTAAGAGAGCCTCCAATGGGCACCCCCTTCAATTGTAAATAAATCCTGTCTTTAAAATAAAAATAGTTTGAATGTAAGCAAAAAATTAAGACTTCTTTAACCTATCCAGATCAAAGGTGGCATGTCCGCTTATGCCTCTCCAATATTTATCTATGCAAAGCATGAAAAAGTACAAGAGAATACTATTAAAGAGGCTTTGGACATCAAACCATATCAATACATGACCGCTTGGAATGATAACATCCTTTAATTTATCCTTAGCCATTTTTGCATTTAAGACTTTAAATTCGTCATTGGTGGTAACATTTTTAAGGATTTTAGCCATATACTTAGACAATCTCGCATTGCAATATTTTACAGTGGAGACAAACAGGGCGATGTGGATGATTGGGGGGTAAGCCTTTATGGGTTTTAATTAGGCCATACATTCTAGCCATGTTAGAATTTTAATATAAGGTGTGATTTTTGAACGATTTTTCGTTTTTGAAAAATTTATTCATACATAGACTCACGACACATAGATAGACCATTTTGTAAGACCCATTTTTTAGACTCAGGGTAAAAATGTATTTCTGTTGAAATCTCGACATCGATTTTTTTGCGATCACAATACTTTCTCACTACATATTACATATATAGGTAAGAGAAGTAAAAGACACTACTTAATTTGATTATCATAATAAGAGAAATCAAAAATAATAATAATAATAATAATAATTAATAATTGTCAGAAAATAATAATGAAGAACATTTATTATTATTCCTTTTTACATATTTTTCATCTTTTATGATTCACTAGTTATTATTACTATCCCCAGTAAAAAAGAGAGTTGTTTTAAATTAATTTTAATTTATTTCATTCTAAAGTATAAAACCAATTTAAAATTCCAAAAAAAAGGTAATTAGATTTGATATAGATATATTTGTAGAAATTTAACAAAGTTTAATTAAAGTTATATATAGATAGTCAAGTAACATCGTTGTCTCTTTAATAAGATCTTTAATAATTCCTTTGAATGTGTTTATTTATAAATGAAACATAAAAAAATAAAGATACGATTTTGATTAAAGTTGAAATTAAAAATAAATTAAAGAAAATCTCGAAAAAAAAATAATGGTTTAAGAAAGAAAGTATATTTAATCAACTCTTTCTTGTTAAAATTAAGAAATAAAAAAATGTAATAAATTACTTTGTAAGATATAAATATTTTATAATTATAAAGTAAAAATGAAGCTTTAAATTGTTATATATAAATATTGTAGAAGGCAAAATAAATTCAAAGAGTGCCTTAATTAACTTTTAATTCATAAGAGTTAATTTTTAATGTTCGATGAAAAATCTTTTCTTTTAAAACATAATAAAGTTGAAGAAAAAATTATGGAAGGTAGGCCGAGAAGTAGTTAGTCTACGATTCGGGGGCTATCATCAGGGCCTAGACGTTAGCCCTTTTAATAAATTTGGCTTGATAGAAAGTTTTCTTATATATTTGAGAAAATAAGGAAAAGTAAGGATTTTTTTTAATTCTTGTGAATCTGTTTAGTAAAATTTTTTCCTAAAATTAATTTTAATTTTTAGATTTGATTAATAAGTAAGTGTCGAAAAAAATTTTACTTCGATAGTACTGGTAAATGATTCAGAAAATTTACCCTTCTGTGCAAAACCCTACTATTTAAGGTCTATTTGTGATGTGTTGTATTGTGATTCGTTCCTTCTCATTGAATAAGAAAAAGAAGAAATAAAACAATTTGATTATTTATACATTATAGCAAAACCCCGGTTCACACCGTTAATTAATCCTGATAAATCACCGTTGTGCCAAGTGAATAAATAAATGCCATTTAAAGTCCAATTCCCCCTGAGTTTTTCAGTTTTCAAATAATTTGTCTCGTATTAAATCCAACTTAACTCGTGGTAAAAAAGAAATTGCATTTAATTTGCCGTGTAAACTCGAAAATGGTGCTAATCGTGTTGACCAGGGCTTTACTCAAAAATTGAACTTTCGACTTTAATATCTTCACATGTCAAATCTTATGGTCGTAATATTAAAAAAAAAAAAAAAAAAAAAAACTATCTCATAGTATTTACCGATAAGATTGTACGTAAACAAAGCAAGTTCCTGACTTTAGTTAAATCTATTTATTTTAGAAGTTGATCAAATTAAGATATTTATATGTCAAACTTAAATATGAAATTTCATTAAGATCCTTAAACCGCATTTACTCTTCACATGACCACAGAACGTCAGATATGATAAAACAACAACAATTAGTGTTACGAAAAGTATAAATCACCGCTATCTGTAAAAATGTTAAAAGACAAAATGTGTATGATTATAATCCCTCGCTTACTATAATGAAAAATGTAATAGAAAAAAAAACTCCTAGAAACTTCGCAAACAACCATACACATATGATACTTATAAATTAAAAATTGGTAAATATTATTAATGTTCGATTTTGTCAGAAATTTATTGTATAATAGCCAACAAGTGAAATTTTCGTTTGACATTTTTAATATCCTGAAGAAAACCGCAATCAGAGTTCAAAACAGTGACAGCAAAATAAAATTATTGCTATTTCTCCTCTTCAGCACAATATGAAAAAAACTTCGACTTTAGACTTTTTAAAAAGCCTCATTAATTATTCTCCTAGAAAAAAAATTATATAAATAATGAAGGAGGTTTTTTTGCTCATGATTATATAATTGATGTTGAAATTAAAATGATATGTCATATAAAATGGATAAAAAAACGACAAAATCACCCTTTAAAAATATAAAAGAAAAACTGAAAATTTAAATAAGAAAGATGAAATCCTGACTCTTCCATTAGCTTAAATAAATATTTTTATTGGCTCTAAATGGAGACGGAAATAGATTAAAAAAAAAAAAATAAAATGAAGAAAAAAGGAAGAAAAGGTTAAATTAGACGTGTTTCTTTTGTAAATAAAATGTAGTAAGATATTCAGGATGGAATTCGGGTGTCAATCAAGAAAAGATGAAAGGAAGGAAGATTTATAGAAAATCAAGTTTGTTTTTGCAAACATAATAAATAAAATCGATCACATATAAGAGCAAACAAAAAAGAAAAAAACAATTTCCATAAAAAATTACTTGGTAAAAATTTTACCATCTGAGGAAATAATATAAAATTTTCGTTATTAACATTTTTCTGTTATAAATAGGTCAATATTTCGTTGGCCGCCTAATGTTGTTCCCGTCTGTATGCTTTTGTTTAATGTGACTAACAAGGGCAGCAATTTCCAAGCACTAACAAAGGATGTCAGCCAATAGGGGCCTTATCATAATAAAAATCCCAAATTATGAAACATTTTTATTTCGATACTACCTTACCCTACCCTTCTGGCTGACTTCCTCTCCTTTGACACATTCTCATTTTATATTATTGTACATTATAAGACATATTATTAACTCTATCTACAACTCAATGCTTAATACTTTGAAGTATATAAGTCTGTAAGTCAATAATTTATATAATTTTTATAGATGCTATATTTTTCAATTTTATGTTCATTTTTCACTCTAGTGACTGAAGATTTATTTAAACGATTCACAAATTGGGAATTTTATTTTGATAGAGGCTACTCTACTGGCTGACTTTCTTTCCTTTTCCACATTTCTGATCTGCAAAGAGCTATCTCTTGTGGAGATTTATATATAAATAATTTTATTTGATTCCTTATAAATAAATACATTAAATAAATATGCTGTAATATTATCAGAGAGAAAATAAGACAATCCATTAAGCCTAAAGGTATATAATCTTATCTATCCGCCACTATCTACTATTACTACTAGTATTATTATATTAAATTATATATGGGAGAATTTCTTGTAGCCAAATCATTGAGGGAATTCTTCTTAACATCCATTCTATGCATTTCATTTTTCGCCATTATGGCGGGATTCAATATTTTAATATAATTATGGTTCAGATGATTTTTTCTAGAATTTTTTTCAAAGTCAAATTCCTTCTTTAACTAGATCATACTGTGATGTATTGAACAAAGATTAGTCTAGTAATAGGCCTAATGATAAATTGAGTCAGTTCACGTTGAATGAATTAAGCGGACTTGGCTGAGGACATAAGTGACAGAATCCTCACGTAGAGAGATAAACGCAAAATTAATTTTCCCTTCGGCTTTTGGTTAACAGCCATAATAATTATGCAGATGTTCTAATCAGTAAAGGGGTAATCGAATCGAAATCCATTCCAGTTGTTGGATTAGATAATATCTGGAGGATAAGAAAATGGTAATTATTATAATTAGGTGTAAAGTGAATAAGAAGAGAAGAGTAAATACATTTTTGGAATCAATACGCAGACTATGGCCAGCCAGGCCAAGGAGAAGAAAAGAGAATAGACGAAAATATTAGGCCAACTTCTTTTATTCGAACAAAGAGCGACCTTTCGGTCCTTATGGAGCATCTCATGCCTTATAAGAAACAAATTTTTAACTTTGTGTGAATAACTAAGGAGCCTGAGGATGTTAATCTTAATCTAATTTTACGAATAAAATAATATTTGTTTATTATATGGTTATGGTGATTTAGGGAAAAAAAATAAATAACCCGCACAGTAGAGTGTGTTTTCCTGTAGTAGGTGAATAATAATAAAAATAAAGTAAAACGAGTTATTCGTCAGTTATAAACACGGTTTGTGAGTTTCCTATTTCATAACGACATATTCTCCTTCTTTTCTTGTTTTTCCTGTAATTTGGGGTTGGCTGGAAAAATCATAGATGCGACAGAAATAGTAATAAATCCAGCGCGTCGTTTTAAGAAGGGAGAAGTAAGACTAGGATAGGAAACAGAGAAAATTCCAGTTGTAGCTAGACTGTTTCATGATCGTTATTAACACCCGAAGTGAGCCCCTCAGTAATTTTTTTAAAAGTTTTTTCGGGATTTGAGGCCATTTAGCCTCGGCTCCTGTAGCTAATTTAAATATATTTAATCAATTAGTAGTCAGTTTCTATTGGAGGCTGATAAAGGAATAAGGCAGAAGACAGAATTTATCAAGAAGGGAACCAATGACCTTTGGAACATGAACCTCTATCTCTGCTCTAAGGAATAGAGCTCCCTTAGTATTTATATAGAGAGTAAGAAATGATTATTAGAACAAATTTATTAAATTATAAGCTCTATATATAATGTATATATTGGTATGTAAAAATTAGTTTAATAATAAAATTTATTTCAGTAATATAAATCATCGCTATTCATAATTGATAATTAATTTTAGATGGAATAAAAAGTTTTTTTTTTGTCTTTTCAGCAGCTTAGGCCATTTGGACTTTAAAAGATATATAGTATATATTACTTAGGATAATATAATTCATATATTATTTATACAAATATATTTATTTGTAACAATTGGTAACCACCTGGTTAAATAAATTTTCATTGAATTGTCTGGGATCCGAACCCACACCCCTTGGCTTTTAGGTTATCAATATTGACAATGTTCTCTCGCCCATTGGGGGGGGGGGGGAATTAAAGGTTGAAAATTGATTTAGATTTATTCAAGATTTATAAAATATGGTTATTAAATAAATCCCATTTTAAAAAATAACTAATTAATGAGGCTATTATTTAAATAAAAAGAGTTGTATTTAAAAAAAAATTGTAACTAATGAAGAAAAAAGAGAATTGTTAAAATGGTAAAAAAAAAAAAAAAAAAAAAGGTTCAGTGAAAATTCAATCCTATTGATTGGTGTTTGTTTTATCAGATTCTATATGTTTCTGTGTGAGTGTAAGGGTCGGACCAAGAGAGAATGAATGTTGGAAAAGGATGGAGAAAAGTTAAAGATTGAACAAATCCGTTTTCCGATCATTAAGTTGAAGGTTAACAAATGCTAATCGCTGTTTGTTAAAACGAGGGAAACGTGGATTTAACCTTATCAATTGTCTAATTGTTTTAAGGTTAATTTAGAATATCCAAATCATAGTAAAGGAATCTATATATTAATCAAATGCCTCCATACTATCGGTAGGAATTTTGGATAAAATTTTATGATTTAAATATATTTTTCCCCCGAATTTATTTCTTTCTTAAACGGGAATTCAGTAATTTGTGAAAATTTTGACTTGGCCTATTGAGTTGTTCCGTTTAAACGTTGCTTTATATAAAAATTCGAAAGTATTTGGACGTTGTCTGAATAGTTAAGCCCATTTCCCTTATTCATCAAAAAAATGTATCAAGAAGAAAATTTTATTTAAATGAAAAGCTTATATTTAAAAAAAGGAACTATCCTTGGGGGCTTTGAAGATATTTTCATTTATTTATACCAAGTGGAACATTTCAAATTTTATTTATATGAATAAAAAAATCATAATATGGGGGGGGGGGGGTATAAATTTGTTCGTTCGCGCTTGCTGGAAGATAGGTAACCAAAATAACTAAAAAACTAATTAATTTTTATATTAAATATTTCAGAGGTCTTCAAGGATTAATCTTTTGGACCATTAACTCAAATCTCGCGGATCATTAAACAATCCTACAGATACATTATATAGAATAGGATATAAAAAGTTTTATAATAATGATAATTATAATTTTATTTATTAATTAGAAGTGATATCTATATTTGCATATTTATATGCAAAATGCGCTTTACTCCTAAGAAATAATATAAAATTATATGCATGTATATATTTATATGTATAAATCAAATTGACGCTCTCCCCCCCCCCCCCCCCCCCCCCCCCCCCCCCCCCCCCCACCACCCCACCCAACGCCACGCCACACG